>VWPU01011570.1:0-15401 GCA_013398955.1 Callaeas wilsoni | reverse complement strand
ATCCCATCCCCATCCCATCCCTATTCCATCCCCACCCCACCTCCCACTCCCTGCTCAAGTCTTTTTCCCGGCTCTGTGCACAGAGGCACAGGAAGAGAAGGGACATTATTTCACATGTCCAAGGTCTCTGTCAGTGCCTGTCCCAGCCAGTTTGTCATTAATTCTGCCTTTGAAAAATTCACTGATTGTACAGGTGGGAGCCTAAACTTTGCTTAACGTTAACTGTCCTTGCCTCTCCTGTGCTTTGAAACCTTGAATCCACCTTTTTGGAATGAAAAGCAGCACTTTGACTCTCCTCAGTTCGCATTCTGTAACTTGAAGTCCCCATTCATCTCCCATTTCTGCTCTGGAATGACATGGGGGAAGTGCTGGGATGTCAGGAGTAATTGCTTTTTTGTTAATGCGTGCCTGGCTCTGTTGCTGAATAACTCAAAATTGAAATTCAGGCTTGCTTAGAGTGCCAGGCTCCCAACTATCACAAACCCCTCATTAAAGTTGCATGCTGCCAATTGAAACAGGTTTTGGCAGGGAATCGGAATTCCACGCAGGTCTAGTTTGGCTTTTCCCTCCCCAAGTGGTAAAATATAGACGCAGTTGTACATTAGTGTGGAGGACCCATGAGTAATATCGATGTTAGAGGCAGGTCCTGCTGGTAATAGGGTGAGTGGGTGGCCATTATATTAATGTAATAAAATGTTGGCCTAATGTGTAATTTAAGATGAATGAATCATTTAGAGTCCCCATTGAGAGTTAAACCTTCGGCTTGGGTTTGACTTGACCTTTCAAAGCCGGTTCTAACCCAACACACATTGTGCTCCTGGCACGGAGACATGGCAGCAAAATACACCTTAAATATCAAGATTTCAAGTTTTCAAACATCACTGTCATGCTGCCAATTTAGAGGCAAATTGGGAGCAGTTTCTTTTGAGAACACAAACCCACGTTAGTCGTCCTGGCATCTCTGTGGGGGCGTTGCTGCTTTACAGGCTGTTGGTGTGACTCAGCCTCTTGTTTTGGGATTCAGACAGTTTTTGGTGACCCTGCCGCGGGCTCACAACTCTCCAGCAGGAGATGATTAGCAGCAAACACGGAACAAATCTACCAAAATTCAGGGTTCTCAAAGATCGCCTTCTAGTAAATCTAGAAATCTGTCAGGTAGATTTCTCCCAGTGCAGACTCTTTGCTGGGCAATATTGCTCAAATAAAGTGCCTGAGATAGAAAACTCCATGCTTGCTTTCTCTGGGACACGTTTGGATGTTCTTTCTCAGTTTTAATTCCATCTGTTGTATTTTTAGACCTCTGCTCCCTGCAATCCCATTCTGAGCTGCCAGAGCAAGGCCTGATCCCTGTGATGTGCTCTGGTCAGTGCTTCCCCAAAAAAGCCAAATCTTCTTCATTTGGTCTCTTTTTAGTACAGATCCAGTGATAAATATTCTTAGCAGTAAGGGCAAGTAAAATGTATAATTCCCCAGTGCCTCAGACCCTGCATAGCCATTCCCACTCCTGTCCATCACACCGGGACATGAGCTAGCCCAGGATTTGGGGCTCGGCTTTGCTTTCCTCCTTCAAGCCCCATAACTGAATCCTCCTGTCAAGGAGACCTGATGGGGAGCTTGGGGCCTGGAAACTGCAAGGCCACAGTGGAGGGGAAATTCTTGCCCCTGCAGGGCCTCAGTGTGTCCTGGGCACAGGGAATGTTCCCGTGTGAAGCAGCTGCTGTCCATCGCTCCACACTGCACCTTCCCTGGATCCAGCACTGCACTGTGCAGCTGGAGCACTGCCTCCTCTCCTGCTCCGAGCAACTCAGCCGAAATCGGGGGTGAATTAGAGAAAAGAGAGACAAATCAGTGCCTTTGCTGGGTCAGGTCCTGACCTGAGTCAATCCATGATCCTGGAGAAGTGCACTGACCTGCCCCTGCCTGGAGCGTGGCTTCCTGTGCCTTTCCTGGTTTCTCCTTGCCCTGGTGGTGCTGGATTCTCTCTGTAGGGCGAGGCGCAGACGGTTCTGCCCCACAAACACCTGGAAATGCAGCCCAGCCCTCTGAAGGAGACAGAATGTGTAACGTTATTTATTGAGAGTGAAACATTGATGTACTACTTCAAACAAATCTGCTAATCTACAAATCGAGCAAAGAACTCTGAAAATCAGCTGCTTTATTATAAAATGAGGTATTTAACCATTTATTACTTATAAATAATTAGGGAAACAAATTGCTTCTTAATCAGCTCAACTGCAAATACTTTTCAAAGTAATTTTTTTTGCAACCAGAGCCTGAAGCATGCAAATTTTTCACTTATTCCCTCTCCCACGTTGTGTAGGACTCTTCATTTCCTGGGTGCTCCCTAGAAAGGAGCCAGGTTAGATGAGCTCTGGTAGCAGTTGCAGACGAAGCCCCAGGACTGTGCCCTGGGTTCAGCCTGCTGTGCTCTGACTCATCCTTGCGCAGTTGGCTGGGGGTTTGTTTGGGTAGATCAGGGCTTTGTGAAGGATGTGGGTTGTCTGTTTTGCAGCGAAGATTAACACAGAAATTCTGAGCCTCATGAGTTAGAATTATAGAGAGAAAATAGAGTGACTTAATGCTTCAGCCCAAGAAGCCAATCAGCAGGGAAGGTCCTTCCTTTGGCCAGGAGAGGAGGCTGAGGTGGAGCTCGGCCCTACAGGTTTCCCCTCAAAGTGTCCTGCCTGCGTGTTGGCCTGGAAGGGGAGGTGTTGGTGGAGCAGTGAGCAGCACCAAGTTACGGAATCACAGAATAGCTGAGGCTGGAAAAGCCCTGTGAGCATCGAGCCCGACCATCCCCAGCAGCGCCGAGGCCAGCACTGCCCCGTGTCCCCAGGTGCCACATCCCCAGGGCTGTGACATCCCCGCAGGGACGGGGGCTGCGGCCCTGCCCTGGGCGGCTGTGCCAGGCCCGGACAGCCCTTGTGGTGATGGAGACTTCCTGAAGCCCAGGCCGAGCCTGCCCGGCGCGGCCCCGCGCTGCCGGGGAGCCGTGCAGAGGGAGAAGGTTCTGCCGAGGAGAAGGTTCCGGGCGCGTTCTCACGGCCGAGGGCCGTGCCTGCGGCAGGCCGGGGTGCCCGGGCCGGGCCCTGCTCTGCGCAGCTGCCTCGGGGCTCCCAGCCCGGCTCGCTCCGCAGTGCCTGCCGCTGCTAGCCACGGGCGTGCAGGGTGCGAGGAGCAGGATCCACCGAGAGGATCTGAGCGAAGCCTCAGCCAGAGCCGCTCGTTCCGTGCCAGGAACCGCTCCTGGAAGCGTCTGGAACCAGCTGTCCCTGCTCCTGAGCCGCTCTCGCCCACGAGAGAACCGAAAAAATTTCTGAGGCAGTAAAAATGACGTGAGAAAAATTAGCATTTCTGGTAGGGTTTATCTCATTTCCTCCCAGAGAAAGGATCAGCGCAGAGATAAAGGCACAGGGAGAGGGCAGGGCTGCCCGGGGACGCGTTCAGCTGCTCCGTCCCTGCAGACGGGGCTGGAGGGCTGGGAACGAGGCATTGCTCCAGGAGCTGCAGGCTGGGACACGGCAGGTGGGAAGGGCGAGGAACTGCTCCTCAGAGCTCTGCCTGCACTGGGTGTGTTTGACAGGCCGGGAGAGCTGGGGGCTCACCTGGAGAGGAGAAGGCTCCGGGGAGACCCCAGAGCCCCTTCCAGGGCCTAAAGGGGCTCCAGGAGAGCTCCAGGAGCTGGAGAGGAGAAGGCTCCGGGGAGACCCCAGAGCCCCTTCCGGGGCCTGAAGGGGCTCCAGGAGAGCTCCAGGAGAGCTCCAGGAGCTGGAGAGGGACTGGGGACAAGGGATCCCTGCAGGGGCTGGGTCCCTGTGCAGCCTCAGGCAGCTCCTGCAGTTCCTCTTGCTTTTGGCTTTGGCCCCTCTTGTCTTTAATAAAACCTTTTGCCCTCGTGGTTTCCTTCGGCCCAGGGCTCCGTGTCCTCTGGTGCTCTGGCACCCCAGGAAATCGGGAATCTCACCGTGCTTCTCCCCCACCCCTGTCTCTGGGTGATGGTTCCGTGTCTGTTCAAACTCTCATCAACACAAATTCAGCATGATGAGTTTGTAATAATCTGCATGTCATTAGCACATTTTAATTGTCAGGGCTTTGTGAACAAAAGGCTTCTGAGCACAGACATATTTCAGGGTTGGATTTACAGTGAACAGCCTTAAATATTGTATCTCAATTTAAAGAATATTTTAGTTTAAATGACAGATGAGCCCCTAATGATTCACCTAAGCAGGAGGAGAGTGCAGGCCCCTAAGACTGTAGAATGTTAATTAAGTGGATGTTTTTATACCACAGTGTATTTAGTTGTATAAATCAAAGATGTATTGGATGTCTATAATGGACAGAAATAAAACTTGATTTAAAATACACAGATTTACAAGTGAAAGAGATGGAGGAAGCTCATAATTTGAACTATATATTTTTTTCTCTGCTGCTTTCTAGAACGGGGACAATACAAGAGCCATATTCAGCTCTCAATCCCCAAAATCATATCTGGTATAGGAACTGAGAAAATAGTAAATAGCAAGGAAAGTCTGGGTTTCTTGTCTGATGGTGATTAATTCCCTTTGGGTGGGTCCTTCTGCACTGCTGGAAACAGAGATCAGCATCAGGGACCCCACAGTCCATGGAAGCATCCTGATGGATGCAGGAACAGTTCCCACCACCCCACCTGAGGCCAAGAGAAGCTTTGATTGTACCTGGTTTGCTCTGCAAATATCAAAACAATTATGAAAAAAATGAAATTAAATCATAGTTTAGGCTGGCCTAAGAGGAAATGGGTTTTCTCACAGAAACAAAACAAATTTTGTACCTTCTTTTTTTCTTCTCTTTTGCAGCGTTTCAAGGAAAGACGCAAATCAATGAAAGGGAAATTCTGAGCTTAAGAACTATTAAAAAACCCCAACAAACCCCCTACAGCTGTCCCATGCTTATTTCTCAGTAATCCATTTTTTAATCAATTGTTGACCCTTAACCAAGATGTTTTTACATCTGGGTTTAAACATTTCCTCTGCCTGAGGTACGTGAATGCATTTCTGCATCATCTCTCTGCATCCCCCAAAAAGGGGAAGTCTGTGGGGATTTGGGCACTGCCACCCTCCCTGGGTGCCCAGAGCAGCTGTGGCTGCCCCTGGATCCCTGGCAGTGCCCAAGGCCAGGCTGGACACTGGGGCTGGGAGCAGCCTGGGACAGTGGGAGGTGTCCCTGCCGCGGCAGGGGTGGCACTGGGTGGGCTCTGGGGTCGCTCCCACCCACAGCAGTGTGGGGTTCGGGGGTCCGTGGTTTGCCGTGCGGGGTCCGTGTGCCCCTCGGGGGCTTGTGCCGCGCAGGAGGGGACAGGCCTGGGGAGCTTTGTCCTGGTCCCACACCGGCTCGTGCCCAGGCCGGGCAGCCCACGGTGCTCAATGGGAATTCCCCACAGCCGGGCGAGGGCCGGGGCACTCCAAGGTGAGTGCGCACTCGCTGACTTTACAGCGGCCTGACTTTTGCTGGAAAAGCAATAATTAAAGAATTTGAAGAGTGCAGTGCAGACGTGGAGGGGCTCTGGGCTGCCCACGCTGTGGCTGATGCAGGTTCACTGGCAGGCCACGCTCTCACGGCGGTTTCATCGCTGTCAATAGAATTGCAAGGACATAAAACTGCTGTGGCAGGAGACTGAACCCAGGGTAAAAATGAGTGATTTTGACCAAAAAACTGGTACATGTGGGTCACAGCCCTACCCAGCTTTGTTTCCTTTTTCCATTAGAATATAATTGAAGTGGGTTTTGTTGTACCAAAAATGAAAGATTTCAAAACATGTCTTCCTCTGGAGGGGATTAACCTCCTGACCCTTTTATGGCCCCTGGGAGAGGAGGAGGGGGGGTCTGGTTTGGGTGGTGGGTGAGGTGAGGGTGAGCACGGCACACCCGCAGTGCAGGGATGCGGGGTGTCCCCTGTGGAGCGGTGCCTGGAAAAGGGTGGGAGATCTCCATCCTGGGGGCTGCTGAGCGACAGCAAAGTTCCCTGGGCAGCCTGGCCTGGAAAGGTGTCCCTGGCCGTGCCAGGCTGTTGGAAGGAGATGATCTTTAAGATGCCATCCACTCCAAACCATTGTGTGCCCCTATGAAAGCGAGGACTTGGAGCTGGTCTCCACTCTGCAGAGTCCGGCCAAAAATCCAGCCCTGGCCTTGGGGACCAACTCACAGCAATGCTTCACTGAGCTGAAGTGCTTCTGTGGAAACTTTTTACTGTGATGAATGAGCATTTTCTGATGGAAAAAGGATTTTGTGGGAAAATTCTTGATGAGAAATTCTTTGCAGTGTTATTGAGCTCCTCCCTTAGAGCGTCCATTCCCAGCTGCTCTCCCTAATCACTGGCAACAACATTTTCAAAGGGAAAAATGAAAATTTAACCCAACTGTAACTTAATTGAGGGCTGCCCAATGTATAATGTCACAAGTCATTACATATGCAAATGAGGGTCTATTCCTGAGCCTTCCTGGGCTGTGGTTTGCTCTCTTTGCAATTAAATCCAGGATAAGTGTGGGGGGTGGCCGGGGCAGCCCCCAGCCCCCCGTGTCTCCCCCAGGTGTGAAATGCTGGCTGCTCCTTCCGGGGCTCCACTGTGTGCCCAGGTGGGATTTGGGGGGACACAGTGATGTCCCGGTCCCAAAGGAGTCACCCAGGGCTGGCTGGGCCCCCCGATGGCTCCGGTCAGCACCAGAAAGGCTCTTGAGGGGATGGGAATCGAGGACACTTCACTTTTTGGGGCGATATCAGCAAAAGCCTAAAATAATCGTTGATGTGAAGGAGCACCTCGGCCTGCTGTGCCCAGGCAGGAGAGGAGGCTGCCCGGAGCCTGCGGTCCCGGGGTGTGCCGGAGGGAGCTGTTCAGGAACCGGGACTGTTGGACCGAGGAACGCTTCCCAAGCAAATCCCCGTCAGGCAGAGAGAAACCATCTCCCATCGAAGCTCGTTTGTAGTCATGAGCTGGGGCTTAAGGAGTTTTAACCTTTTTGTCACATCACTCTCGCCTGCAATCAGAGCCTCTCCCTGGAGGCAGAGCGCCGTGGCATTCCAGGAGTGGATTAATCCCGGGAAATCACCGGCCCCGCGGGATGCAGCTGCTCAGCAAACCAATTTCAATTCCACCTGCTTTTTTAACTCGATGGGTGTGAGCCCGGGATCACCGAGCTCCCTTCCGGGAGAGGGAAGCGGAGTGATGGTCCTCACGCTCGATCAAATTGCACCTAATGAGGCACACTTCAATTAGCGCAGCCCCCCGGGCGCCGCGAGCCCTAAAATCCTGCGCTAAAGCCGGGATTGTACCGTGAGGTTCGCTTCCCATGCAGGCAAACTGGGGCCCGAGCCCCGCTCCTCGCGTCGGGTGACACCGAAAGAGGGGTTCGAGGAGGGAGGGATGGAGGGAACGGATCCCGGGGTTCGAGGAGGGAGGGATGGAGGGAACGGATCCCGGGGTTCGAGGAGGGAGGGATGGAGGGAACGGATCCCGGGGTTCGAGGAGGGAGGGATGGAGGGAGCGGATCCTGGGCTTCTCCTGCGGCACAGGAGAGCCGGGAATGCCTTTCCCTGTCTGCAGCTCAGAAGAGGTAAATGCAGACAAACCCCTTCCTTCTTGTGCCTGTGGCAATCCCAGCAAAATGAAATTATTTATTCCCATCATAAACATTATTGTTTCAAAGCTCTTTCTGCTTTAGGCTGCTTCAGGCTGCTTCATCCTGCTTCTCCTTCCTCTCGGAGTCCACTATGGATCACCTTATTTGTGTACGGATTTTCACTTTCCCAGAATCTGAGCACCTGGAGAATAAAAGGAACACAGGAGCAAAACAGGCGGAGGCTGGAAGCGCAGCCGGCCCTCGGAACGGGAGCTGAGCTCCCCGGCCACTCCTGGTCCTTATTCCCGGTTTGCCGTGGTGGCTGCCCCGCAGTTCCCGAATCATGGAATCGCCCAGATGGCTCTGGCAAGCTGGTTACTGCATTTGAATGGGTTTCTGCCTTGGGTCAGCACCCCAGTCCGGCTCTGAGCAGGGTGGAAGCCCAGGGAAGGGGCTGGGACGCGGAGAGCAGCATCTCCTGCTCGGGCTCCGCTTGCCCAGCACAGCTCCCGCTGCGCTCTGGGGTGCAGGCAGAGCTCCCTTGGGTCGCGGTCTGTGCCAAATGTCTCTGTTCCGCTTGTGAAACACGCTGAAAATGTTCCATTAGAAGCCTCAGCCTAAAAAATCCTCTATTAAACATGGAGACACGTTATTTTCAGGCATCACTTTCTTTCTGACAGGAGCTTTGCTGATAAATGGGGAGCAAACCCCGCCACCTGAATCTCTTAAGAAATTCCCATTTAATTAGAGGTGCTTTTGGGATTCCTCATTGTTCAGCTGTGTGAGTGCATGAAGTCATTGGCACTATTTTGTTATCTTAATGGTACAACAAAAAGATGAGCCATTAACATCCTTTCTCTCTGGAGTATCCCGTAAGTGGCAGCGTGTGCTCAGGTGAGGTGGTGAGAGGGGGAAGCCTGGTTTGGAGGGAGCCCATAAACTTTTCAGCAGGTTTAATAAAACAGAGAGTCGGCCTTTGGCCGCAGTGATTGCTCTTAGAACTGTTACAACACGATGGGCACTTGTATTTGTGCCAGGGCACTCTTTACAGTCCTGCCGAGAACGAAGGGATCTCAGAGCAGGAGCGGGCAGGGCTGGAGCCTGGGACAGATGGAACGCGGGGTGGGTCACTCAGCCAAGCGTCCAGACAGATTTCCTGGCATCTGCTTTGAGCAGCATTGGCAGGTGATGAGGTTTAATATCACTGTTCAAACGGGAGAACTGGCACAGGGCGCCCAGAGCAGCTGTGGCTGCCCCTGGATCCCTGGCAGTGCCCAAGGCCAGGCTGGACACTGGGGCTGGGAGCTTGGCACTGGATGGGCTTTAGGGTCCCTTCCAAGCAGTCGGTGACTCTGATGAATTCTTGAGCCACTTGCTGCACCCGCAGCTGCTTTGCCGGAGCAGCGGTTGTTTCTCCGCAGGCGGGGCTCCGCGCCCGGCCGAGGAGGGCGGGATGGAGCGTCCCTGTGCCGCAGAGCCAGGGGGAACCCTGCCCTCCCACGGCAGCCTGCATCCCCCCGAGGCCGCGCGGCCTCTTCTCATTTCCTGCTCTTCGCTGTCTGCAGGTGAGGCAGGGAAATTGTTCAGGGGCTCTGTTTCCCCACTGCCCCCTGCACGCTGAGCTCCTGGCCCGTGTTTAAGCCTCTGTTTGGGGGCGTGGGTCACACGTGGGACTGGCTTAGGGCTGTCCCCGGTGATCGTCTGCACGCACAGCCTCAGTAAACATCAACGGATCCACAGCAGCCCCCAGTAACTCCTTATCCATTCATCCTCCTGGAGCACTGCACTCCTGCTAGTTCCTCAGCCTCCAAATCTCTCCCACCGCCAGAAATACTGGAAAATCTATTTGTAAGAGCTTTCTTTTGGGAAAAGCCTCAGAAGTTTTTATACCAGTGCTGATGTGTTTTCCCCCAGAGCACATTAGAACAAGAATCCCTTTTTTTTTGCAGGGACAGTGTCTGAGCAGCCCAGCCCTGGGACAGGACCTGCAGGAACAGCCCTTTGGCGAAGGACCTGGTGGCTGGGAGATGGGGTGGAGACCTTCCTCACTCTTTCCTGCCCAAAGGGTCCTAGTTTTTCCAGTAATTTGCATCCTTAACTGCTGTTTTTCCAGGAGAGGATGTTGAGGAGTGTGACTTTGATCCCCAGGGCAGGCTGCCTCCCTCTGCCCGTTGCACGTGCTGGGTGGGAGCTCAGGGATCCCGGCTGAGGGGAGGACAGGAGGGAGCTTTTCCTCTGCAGGCTGGGAAGGCTGCGGGATGTTCTCTTTCCCATTTCCTCTGGAGGGAGAGATATGGAGGCACAATAAGTTGGAGCAGGAGTTTTCCTGGTTGTAGTGTGGAACACAAATTTCCCCCCAAAAAAGGAAGACAATCAGTAAGCCTGGACACCCACGGTTGTGCTGAGCTATCCTGGCGTGTATTGAGGCCAAGCTGAAGTTTACAAACACCAGCTTGGGATCTTTGGGTGAAAGATGTCATTTGGGATGAGATTATTACCATTATTAGCATTGCTGACTGTGACACACAGTGCCCCGGAGTGGCAGGTGAAGCCAACACGCCGTTATCCAGAACGTCCACATCCCATCTCTCCTTGGCAATTGTGCTGTGTGTTTGCTGCTGGGACTGTGAGCATGGGATGTAATTTGAATTTTTAGGATTTATTAAAGTCGAGGAAAAATACAATGGTTTAGGAATCACTGGAGAACCCTGCTCTTAAGAGGGAGGGCTGGGCCTGAGCAGCCGATTGTAGTTTTCACATGGAATTCATGAAAGTCAGCCCAGAGGGGCATAAACAGCTTTGTTCCAAGATTCTAGGATTTCCAGCACAGAATTCCCATAACTGGTGAGCCCAGGTGAGAAGGTCCATGAGCAAAATACAGCAGGGATCTCCTCCATCCTCCCAGGAGGCACAAAATCTGCATTTGGAGCGTGGGCTGGAGCGTGTCCAGGGCAGGGAACGGAGCTGGGAAGGGGCTGGAGAATTCCTGAGGGAGCTGGAAAGGGGCTCAGCCTGGAGCAAAGGAGGCTCAGGGGGGACCTTGTGGCTCTACACAACTCCCCGCCAGGAGGGGGCAGCCGGGGGGGTCGGGCTCTGCTCCCAGGGAACAGGGACAGGAGGGGAGGGAACGGCCTCAGGCTGGGCCAGGGGAGCCTCAGGGTGGACATTGNAATTTTTCCCAATAAATTCCTCCTGGAAAAGGCTGTCCAGCCCTGGCACAGCTGCCCAGGGCAGGGGTGGAGTGCCCATCGCTGGAGGGATTCCAAAGCCGCGTGGATGTGGCACTTGGGGACATGAGGCACTGGTGGCCTTGGCAGTGCTGGGATGGTTGGACTCGATGTTCCCAGAGGGTTTTTGCCCCGAAGGGCTCCAGGATGGGCCCTGGAGCTGCTTTCCCAGAGCAGGCAGGCCCTGCCCAGGGGAACGGGGCACCTTTGCTTTCCCGGGGTCCCCTGTCCTGTCCCCAAAGTCCCCCCTTGTCCTGCGAGAAGTTCAATGTCAGTGGGAAAAGCAGAGTACAGAGCAGCCTGGGATACTCGCTAATGAAAGTGTCGTGGTTCTGCTAATTTCCACAGTGTGTACATTTAAATACTTGCAACATCTGCAATAATTGCTGGCACTTGGCTGCCTGTGAAGGAAAATATTAACATAGAAAGCTTTGACCGCTCCTCAGCAGAGGAAAGAGAAAACATAAAAATCTATAGAAACAACTTTGGATTGTAAATGAAAATATCTTTATTAAAATACAACAAACCTCTTGGCAGGTTAAACAAGAATGCGTGCAATATGTACATTTGCATGCACATGTACATATAAACATTAAAGTTAATTTATTTTTAAGGCAATATCCCTCAAAATCTGCCAGCTCAGCTCCCGGGCTGTAACAGCAGGACACACCTCCCTGTGTGTAAACATGGGGTGGAACCACAGGAAGGGAGACTAGGTCAGGTAATTCCCCTTGCCCTGGGTGCAATAAACTCCGGGGTACCCAGGTAGGGGAAATGTCAAACCCTTCATTTATTTAAAATCATTAATTCTCATATTAAAGCTTGGAATGCAATTTCATCGTGGCTTTGTCTTCATTTCAAACACCGCTCAGGAGCTCTTTCCTAAAAGCTCCTCTTGCAGCTGTGTCGGGTGGAATTTTGAGTGGGGGTTTTTGCATCCTCAAGCGGAGCTGCTGCAGAGTTGTGTCTCTAATAAAACTGCTCATCCACAGAGCTGCCTTTAAAGGTCTCTGAACTGAAGGCAGGAAGGAAAATCTGCACTGAGGGAAATGGAGGCTTGATGCAAATTTATTTCCCATTCTAGCACCATTCCCACTAATGATTATGACACTATTTTTCTTTCAGGGAGATAAATCCTAACTGATACATAAATATCTTTCTTTTTTCATGTCCTTTGTGGGATAATTTTTATTCACAGCCACCAGACTTGCTGCTGTTGTTATGCCACAAGCTTTAGTCCTGTCACAGCTTTTTAACTCTTCTCTGGATTTTGCCAGTCACCAAATTTGTTGCTTTGGACAAGACTGAGGGTGGTGAGGAGCTGATACAGAACATCAAGGGGACAAGGGGAAAGGCTTCCCAGTGCCAGAGGGCAGGGCTGGATGGGATATTGGAAGGGATTGTTCTCTGGGAGGGTGGCAGGCCCTGGCACAGGTGCCCAGAGCAGCGGTGGCTGCCCCTGGATCCCTGGCAGTGCCCAAGGCCAGGCTGGACACTGGGGCTGGGAGCAGCCGGGGACAGGGGGAGGTGTCCCTGCCATGGCAGGGGTGGCACTGGGTGGCCTTTGGGGTCCCTCCCACCCAACCCATCCCATGGTTCCATAAATTCCGTGTGCCCTTGGAGCACAGCCACGGCGTGTCCGTGAGCAGCTCAGCTCAGGGAGTTCACGTGGGAAACTGAAATTCCATCGTGAAGGGACTTGGTGTTTGCTGGCAGCGAGGGTTGTTCTTCAGAGCCGTGCCAGATTTATCTGAGACAGTAAAAGGCGCGGTTGTTCTTGTCAGAAGGGGAAGGAGAAGATTTTGCAGACTAAGTGCGGCAGAGCGCCGTGCTTGATCTCAGCCTCTGTTCAGGGGAGGGAAAAGCAGATTAATCCTGCAGGGTTTGCTGCCTCTTCGTGCTGATGGAAAGGCAGGAATGCTGTTGCTGCTCCTTTAACTCTGTAAATATGGATCTCATGTGGTGAGGCTGTGGAGAGTGCACACCCAGCCTGCCTGGGAGCGCTTTCCCAGGCGGGTTGTTGAGGATGGGATGTGAGAGGGTCAGGGCAGCGAGGACCTGCAGGGCCCTGCTCTCCCCACCTCACGGCTGAGGGGGCACGGGGGCTCCTGGGACAGGAAGGACAAAACGTGGGACATCTACCTGTCATCTTTGCTGCTGATCTAGGATTTGCTGTTTCTAGAACTGCCCTCAGTCCATGACAGAATCATTAAAGTCGAAAAAGACTTCTGGGTTCATCCAACCCAGCCATCACCTGAGCACCAGCACTGTCCCTGTCCCCAGGTGCCACATCCACGCGTTTCCTGAGCACTTTCAGGGATGGGGACTGCACCCCTGCCCTGGGCAGTTTGTTCTGATGCTTTACGACCCTTTCCATAATTGTTTTTTCACTAACACACAGGAGGGTTTGCAGCTTTGTTGCTACCCAGAATAAATTAAAATACCTAAAGCATCACCTCTGCCTAACAGACAAATGTCATCGTTGCACAATTAAACCAAGAATACAGATAAATGCAAAGTGTTGAGTTAATTCCAACGATGTTTATTCAAATGTTTAAACGGTAAGAAATCTTTTCAGACTGAAAGCACCAGTCATGGCAGATGTGGGGTTCGGCCCCTCGGCCTCTGCCCACCCTGGCGTGGGGAGGTGGCTTCGAGCAGCAAACTGCAGCTGTGACACGAGCCCTGTTTGCTGGGGCTGCCTTCGGTCCTGTGATCAGGAGAGCAGGACTGACAGCCTGAGCAAGTCCTACAGGATGCTGACAACTCTGTTTAATGCATTTTTAACGCTGTAAAAGAGGTGGTGTGGAGCTTGTGGAAGGTTTTATGGCAGAGTTTTAGTGCCTGTCATTAAGGCAATAGAAAGTTATACCCCTTCTTCCATAGGTTAAGAATATTTTGCCATTACTTACAGCTGCATTTTCATTGCATTGATGGCATTTTCAATGGACATGGCATCAGAAGAGGAGTTTTGCTTCCATGGAAAAGATTAAAAGTTGTGTGTGAACATCAGCTTAAACGGTGTCAGTGTTAGCTCAGGTTATGGAAACAGCTGAAGCACTTTTAGAACCAGAATCCCAGATTGGTTTGGCTTGGAAGGGACCTAAGGACCATCCCATCCCACCCCTGCCACGGCAGGGACACCTCCCACTGTCCCAGGCTGCTCCCAGCCCCAGTGTCCAGCCTGGCCTTGGGCACTGCCAGGGATCCAGGGGCAGCACAGCTTTTGCGGAGGATTTTGAAGCCCTTGCTGCTCAGGGATGTCTGAACACCAGTGAGGTGGGATTTGGGTGTGAAGAGAGGGTAAAAGCAGCACCTTTTCCCTTCTGGGTGGGGCAGTAGAACCTCTGTGACCATCTCTGAGCACAGGAGCCAGCGATGTCCCCTGGAGGAGCCCCTGCGGGGTCACTGCCCAGCCCGGCCTTCCCTGGCAGCTCGCGGCTGGCACGGGGCCCTGCGGCTGTCCTGCCCTCCATCTGCAGGTACCCGCTGGGAAGGCAAGGAGGGAGAGAAGCACACAGCCGCAATATTCACGGCTCCTTTCTGTCCTGAACATGCTGTTTCCAGGAACAGAATGAGGGGTTCACCCGAGTGGAAAACAGGCCGACATGAGGCAGATAACGCTGCTTTTATGAGTTAGCAGGAAAATGATAGTTTAAAATACTTGTTTATTCACCACATAGATAGAGCTACGTGGTTTTTTCCATAAATTTATCTTGTTCACACTTCATTATTCTCAGAAAGATAAATACAAGGAAGCAGAGGAAGACTGGAGGGGGAAGGCATTTAAAAGTGCTGCTGAACCACGTCTGAGAGCACAGTGAATTATGCACCATCCTTCAAAGGTTCGTTAGCAGCTGTTACTCGTGGCAGTGCTTGGGCTGTGTTTGCCAGCTCGACTCGCCCATGGAGGCTGCGCACGCTTCGTTTCTCTGCTTAACATTTACGGAATAAAACCTGCACCCCTCACGGCACAGCCAGCAGCCCTGGAGCCAAAGCTGCGGCCAGAAACAGCCAAGCAGGAATTCAGGAGTCAAGGGTGCGCAGAGCCATGGCCGTGGAGGGGTGGATCACCTGCAGAGAGGAGTCCCCGTGGCTGGAGAGCTCCTTTCACGCCAAGAAAGGGATTGAAACTTCACACGCAGTGACATTTTGTGCTCGTGTTCGTGTTGGAGACACGTTTTCCTGGGTACCTGGGCACGTGGGGGATCCTTTCGTGCTTTGGGACTCCGAGCACCTGGTGATTCCAGACATGGGAAAGTTCATGGAAGGGTTTGGGTTGGAAGGGACCTTGAAACTCCTCTTGTCCCAATGGAGTGGTGGCAGGGCCACCTTCCACTAGCTCAGGTTGCTCCCAGCCCCGTCCAGCCTGGGTTAGGTATTCATTATTAGTGGGTTCTGACAGGGTCACACAAGGCAGGCTGCTCCAGCAGATCGAGACAGTTCCTACTTTGGACAGGGAGCTGGATTTGTGGATGTGGATCCTGCCTTCAGCCCTGGCAAGGGAACAAAAAACCCCACTGGGGTAACGGCTCAGATCCGATACCTCCTCAGGCCCCAGCAACGGGATCCAGGGTGTTCCTGTC
>VWPU01011561.1:0-19842 GCA_013398955.1 Callaeas wilsoni | reverse complement strand
CGGGGCGGGCATCAGGGCGGGCATCAGGGCGGGCGGCAGGGCGGGCGGCAGGGCAGCAGCGGGGCGGGCAGCAGGGCAGCAGCAGGGCGGGCGGCAGGGCAGGCCGGCGTGCGAGCGCTTTCCCAGCCCCGACGGTGGTGCATTCTGCGCCTTGCTCTTTTCTCCAGGTGTATGCACCTTTCTGCTTTGCAGGGATTTTTAAGATTACTCGTTACTCCAAGCATCCCCACACCATCTGAGGAATGCGGGGGTTTTGATTAGGCTCCGACACCAACAGCTGTGCTTTGTTCCTTGCACTGTGTTAGGGCATGGCCGTGTGCTCCAGGATGGTTGAAAAGCATGGGGAATGCTGCTGGTCCTTACTGGTTTGTGAGTTGCTGTGTCCATGGACATCGGGCTGGCGTTCTCTCCTCTTTGCTCTGGTCTCCTTTCAGGGTCACTGAGGTACATGAGCCCTTGTGGCACAGTATATTAATACACCGACGTGCTGGCTGGGCCAGGAGAGCTGCAGCTTGTCCAGAGGTGCCCAACACAAGAGGAGGACACTCTGTGGCCTTTGTGCCTCACTGGCCAGCTCCCTCGCCCGTGCGGTGGAAGGCACAGAGCNGCACAGAGCCAAGCACTCCTGGGGCTTATGGACTGCCCAAGCGTAACCAGAAATTAATGAGACAGGTGGCCCTTTGGCCGGTATTCCAAGGGTTTATTGTAGAAACTCCCTCGAAGGGGACTGGAAGCAAAGAGAGGTGAAATTCCAGCCCGAGTGGGCTTAAAGGGCATACAGGGAAGGGGGCGAGGATGACAAGGCAGTGACCTATAGGAAGAAGGGAAGGGCGGGACAGGTCTGGTTACCTTTCCTTAGGAGATACAAGGGGTGTCTGTCCACTGTCAGTCAGACAGACCGAGCCTACATCAGGTCACAGGAATTCAGTGGGAGAAGCCATTCTCACAGAGGGGGGATTTAACCTTTGGAGCCAGCCCACCAAACTTCTTTATCTGGGCTATGTGGCCCCCTGGGCGTTACTGTGGTTGGTTCAGTCACCACAACATCACAGCAGGGTCGCACTTGGTGCAGGGGTACCTCGTTCTGACTGAGGCAGGATGTGCCGGTTCCCATGCAGTGATTGTGCCCTGACTGGAAATTGCTGTTCAGGGCTTTAAAAATATTTTTCTTAGAGTGTTGCTAGTTTTCCTATCCTCTAGCAAAAGCAGTAAAGGAGCCTCAGAAAACAGAGATGGGAGAAAAGCTTGCGGGCTAGGTTTTGTTTTCACTTTTTTTTTCCCCCCAGGCAGAACACTTGGCTCTTATCTCTATTTTCCATTTGTGTAGGTTTTTAGTTTAGCATTTCTAGCTAATGTAAAATAAGGATGTTATTTTTAATAGGTGTGAAATTATAGATAAGAATGGTTTGAAAGGAGGGGAAAAAACCACCCACCAAACCCCCAAAGCAGCCCTGTATTGTAATACAGATGCTATTTATATTTGCATTTGGTGTATTTAGGCATAACAGCCAGACTCTTGGCCTTGATTCTGAATGAAACATAGTGTTCTTTTACTTTATTGGCTAGGGAAAGTTAAGAATTGCTTGTATGGGGTTTTTTTTATTCTTCTCCTTAAAAATTCTATATGAATTAGGTTTTAGATTGCATAAAGTGTGTAACTACTCTCATTGATTTTTCTCACTAATGGAGTAATGGTCATCTCTCTTCTTAGCTAGTCTCCTGAGATTCTGTAGGTCACCCAGTAACATAATAAAATCAAACACAGAGACGTTATTTGTTAAACTATATGCCGTGAATAGAAAATGAGGTCTGAAGTGAGTCTTTGGGCTCTCTTGTATTTTATTTTACTGCTGACTTTGTTCTTGTGGTTTTTGTGGGTGTTTTAAAATACCATGAAGTATTAATATAGAAAAAGCAGTAAGTGACAGAAACTGCCGCTCAGACGGAAGTCCATGTTGTTATATTAGGAGTAGCTGAAAGATAAAACATTAATTATAACCTAATTGTTTGCACTCATATACCAAAAAAGGAATCAGAATAATGTCTCCATTGTTTTTACCTCCCTTTTGTGAAATCAAGATTAATGGGAAGCATTTCATAAGGTGAAAAAGGGGACCTAACATGCTGTGAGCCATTTAAGAAATAATTTCTTATACTCATTTTTTACTTCATAAAATTCAAGGGGGAATAATAATGCCATGACTGTAAGAGCAGGGACTCTTCCTTATCTGAGAAGAGGTCTCAGAACAAAGTTAAGACAAAGCTTTATGTTAGTCTTCATAAGAATAAAATCAAGTCAATTTATATTTTTAATAATTTAGAAGTTGTTCTCCATCTTGGCTGTTTATTTTTGTCAAAACGTGTTATAAATTTCGTTTGAAAACAAATCCCTTTTAATGTGATGGCAGCTTTACCCTGCAGAAGGAAGCATCTCTCTGCAGCATATTCTTTTTGTGTTTTGGTCGAAGTCTGTGGACAGACCATTTTTACCTTGAATTACAGCTGGTATCGCTGGTTGCTCTCTTTGTAGGTTCTTCTGTTCTCCTGTGGCATTTGGTGTGCAGAGTTTCATGCAGCATCAGTGGGAGGACACAGTGAACAAGGCTGTGGTTCTTTTCAGACTTACACAGGGCATCTCTTCTATCCTACATGTTTAATATCAGCAGAGTAGTATTTTTGTTCCATTTAGACAATTATTCTGCCATCAGAATGCTACTGTTGAATTTAACTTTCATTAACTAGGAATAGATAGTACTAAACAAAATGCCAAGGTAATTCTGAAGAACCTTCTGATAAATACAATCCAGATAGGCAGTGGTTTAACCAGTAGGTATCATGTTTACATGGGCCTCCTTTTAGATGACTTTTAAAATGGTTTGATGGATTCTGGTAAGAGCTTCCTGTATTTCTGACAGTTTTCTATTAAATAAATGCCATCACAGTTCAAATAACTACTCAAGAAGAGGCCTAAATTGTAACAAAAACCCAAAGTCAGCCAACTTGAACACAGTATATAAATAAAGAAGTGAAAGCTACTGTTCCTCTTTCCAGTCATTTGCCCATAGCTCCCCCTTAATTTTAGGGCCTGTAAAATGGACTGGTTTTGATTAAACTGACTTTGGTGTGGTTTTGTTGGTTTTTTATTGCAGTCAGCAAAGAAGTTTTACTGCTGAGCAAATTAGTCATTTGCACAAGTATGAAAAAGCAAATTGAGTCAAGAAGAAATGTCCAGGCACTAGTGCTGGGCTAGAATTAGATTCACTCTCAGCCACTACCACGGGGTAATAAGACTGTGGTGATACTCAACAGCAATTGAATGTTTAATCAACAAAGCTTCCTGTCTGAGCATTAATGTAAATGCAGTGAGAAGTCTGTTGGTCTTAAACGTAAAGCTCTGAATCAAAGATTGCATTTAATCTGTGGGAAAGATACTTTTTCCTCTGTAGAAAAATGACTTTGCGAAGGTTCTAATTGCCCGTTTTTGCCGCTCTGCGTGTTCGTAGCTGTGGAACAAGAAGCTGGGGGGTTCGCACTGGATGTGAAAACAGTTAGTGTGCCAGAGGGGAATATGGGTCAGTATTTGTTCTCTTGGCAGTCACTGTGGCTGTTCCTTGAAGAGGGGCTGCACAGGTTTATTTCGGGTAACTGTTTTGCTGTGCTGGTGTCCACGTTGCAGTGCTGCTGACGCAAAGCCGTAGGCTCGCACTGCATTTGGGGTTGCTTTCAGAGTTTTGCGGGATGGCTTTCCTGTCAATCTCCTCTTTCCATTGTCCTTTTTTCATACCCTGCCATGGGTGCTTTCAGTGTTGTGGGGGCAGTCTGAGAGTCCCTTTGGTCACAACTGGCCATGCCTCAGTGTTCAACAGCACTTGTGTGTTCCCATGGCACATTTTACAGAGTGTCTTTCCTATTTATTCTTTCAGCAGCCTAAATGCACTTACTGCGCAAGGGACCTTCCTTTCCTCCTTTCACATCTGGTAAAATACTGCATGAAGCTCTTTTTTGCACTTGATGTGAGTGTGAGTTGTTGGTCTGGCCGTTGCCAGGGTTCTCCAAGCAGCTCTGTGGAACTGCACATCATGGCAGCTGGGGACCTCTGTAAGTATAAGGATCAGACACAGATACTGCTCCATCTGGCCAGGATCCTGGAGGGAGGGGAGGATGGAAGCAATATCCCATTGATTTCTGCCTGGGCAGCTCTGTCTTTCACATGCTGACGTTGCTCGTTGCCTGAGAATTTGTAATGACACCTGGAGTTTGATGCAGATATTGATGTTAATGCAGCAGCTTCTGAGGCATAATTAGGATGATAAATGGGATAATTCCATGGTTAGATTCTTCTGGCACATGGTGTGCCATGGAGCTGCAGCTTAGCTTGTAGCCCACTGGGAGGTGAAGCATTGCTGTTGGCTGAATGCAGTGTGAAATGTTCAGTCAGTGTTCAAATCTGAATAATGCTTTTAATAAAAGTAAATGTCTTTGGTAATCAATATCCCCGTGTAATTGTTTAGCTGCTTTCTCAGTATGAATCTGTGTACTTTAGGTGCTCTTTTGCTTAACAAGCTGCAGTCAGTGAACTGTTTCTTGCAGTATAAAAGGTTTTTGAGGAGGGGTGGGAGCAGAGGCAACTGCAATTGAGTTTTGACAAATAGAAGCTTTAGCAGTAAGAGCAAAGCACAAGATATCAGGTGCTTCTCTCCCTAAATTGTGAAAATCTCTTAGTGCCTTAGTGAATATATACTGTTTCACTCAGATTAAAAATTGGTGTTGATACTGTTAAGCTTTTACCGTCTTGTGGAATTTGATGGTATAATTTAAGCCTGCAGCTGTTGTTTGCCTCATGTCAGAGTGAAAAAGATTAATCTTCATTTGTATCCTGCCCTGCAATTATCTAGAGGTACTGTGTGCCCTATATTATATAATCTGATGCGGCAGAGGATCGCTTGTAGTCTTCATTCAAGCAAAACTTGCAGTTTCTGAAGAGAGAGTTTAATTTCAGGAAGGATGTTTGTCATGAATCAGAACAGAAGGCTCTGTATCAGAAATGCTCCTCAATTTCATGCCAGTAGTTCAAGCACTGCTGTAAAATAGCAGCAGAATATCATTGTCATCTGTGTGGAGATGAGCTAAGGCATAAATATAAAGTACGCAGGGGTGCAAAGATACTGAAGATCATAGAAAAGAGGGAATTTGTGGGAGTGTGGTTTCATAATAGGAAGGAAAAAAAGAATTTCCTCTCTCCCTGTATGTATTTCCACCCTCTAGTTAGTCCAGGCAACTTGCACTTGAATTTTAATGGTTTAAGTAGAATAGGCAATGTCTGAGCAGAGGCCCATTGCATGTCTGTGCTTTCTGTGTTTTTATGCTAATTTCTTGGGGCTCAGGGCTTCTGGATATGCTAGTCTTAGTTCAAGAAACTGCAGATTGCCTCGTTGTTTGTCACGGGATTATTTCTGCTTTTGGCTGATCCTTGTGCAGCACCCAACACAGCTGGGTGTTCATTCTTCCAAAATACATTTTTCTGGCAGTGGCATTAAACAAACAATTACTCCTACTACTTGTTCTCTGCAGCTGTGAACCAGCATTGCCAAGTAGCGTTGATGCAGTTGTGCTCTTGATGCAGATGTCCATAAAGGCAGAATTAAGGAGTCCAAGTCCATGAGATGAACAGGGAAGATCAGATGAGCTCAGCTGGTGCTAATGAGTGTGGATGCAGTCCCTCACGTAAGAGCTGGACTCCGTGATCCTCGTGGTTCCCTTCTACCTCAGAATATTCTGTGAAAGCAGACACAGCTCTTCTGTGGAATCAGGATATTTACTGGGAGAAAGAAAGAATCTTGATAATTGTGTAATAATCAGTGACTAAATCAGTAAGGAAATTTTCCAGTGAGTTAAAAATTTCTACTAAGTGGATATGAGTAATTACAGCTTTAAGATTTTGGTGTGGGTTCTAAAAGCAGGAACAGGGATGCTGTTGTTGTACTGGATACACAGCCAAACGAAAACATATGTCAATCTTTTGAACATCTGGAAAACTCAGAGTAAAACTGTTGCTGTCTGAGATTTTTGTTAGACCTGGTTTACTAATCCAAACTAACTGGCTTTTTTTTTTTGTAACAAATAATTTTTTTCTTTTTACTGTAAAAAGTAATTTCAGCCTGTTTCAGGAGGAGTTGAGGAATCAAAATTTAATTTTGGTATTGAAGCAGGGTCTGCAGATTTCCAATTTGCTTCTGAAAAGCTGTACATACACATCAGCTTGTAAATCATAACTTAAATAGATTTCTACAGAAATACTAAGGACATCAAGGTGCTTTGCAGACTGGCAGTTTTACATAATGTCAAACATTTTTTAGTATTATGGGACTGTACAGAAGCTTAGGTAACAGCTGCAACTGTAAGTGACGTAAAGAACTTTGTAAAGGCTTAAACTAATTAGGTTATTTCAGGGTTTCTCCTTCTGTCTCATGGTTCTCCTTTTCTCATTTGTGAACGGACATGAGCTTCTCTTCCCCTCCCCATGTCACATAGTTGTTGGAAAGGGTGAACACTGTTCTTAAAACCTTGCTAAAACAGAGGAGAAGGGTAACCACAAAAGACTTCAAATTCAATCATTGCCAAATAAAATGGTCATGAAATTAAATCCTGTTTCTAATAATGTGAAATAATGAAGGCCAGCTGTGGTCAGCTGTAGTAGGAAAAGCCCCCAGAAAGTACTGAGAAGCAATTAATTAACTTTAAGGACCAAGTGATTTTTTGGAATTTTGATCCATTACTTTTTGATCTCTTCCAGCTTTATCTCTGCTTTGTGAGTAGAACAGTACTTCTTTCTGAGGATTAATTAATAATAGTACATGGTAAGTCCAAGTAACCCATTGACTGGAGTTCTTTTGACCTCTTGGACAATGTATTGATCTGAAATGACCTTGCCATGATGTGATCAAAAGGAATAGAAGAACATAAGAATTTAAGTTAACAAAAGCTCTGCAAAGTCATTTTAATGTGAACGGAGCAAAACTTTACATCTGAGAACATCAAGGTAAGGTTTTATTCCAGTGAAGAGTGACTGTCTTGTCTTTTCAGGCCCATCTAAGGTTTTGGAAGCTTTTGCCCAAGAGGTTTACACTGATTTTATACCATCCTCTGGGAGTGGGGAGGGAATGGAAATAGTTGTTGCATACATTTGTGTCCTCTTTCAGATGTAATCTCATAGCAGTCTACATCGATGGTATATTTCTGTACATGTGTGCACACCATCAGCACTTCAGTTTTGAGCTGAGCCAGTGCAGATGCTGTTGCAGTTGCCTGGGGTGGCTCACACCTCGTTTGTGGACCAGCTTTGCTGTCTCGTGTGGCTGGCAGTCACTTCCATCATGTTCTTGCAGCTGCTTGTAAGGTCCCTGAAACTGAAATGCTGGAAGAGTGGAGAGGTGTTCTGTCCAGTCCCATGTTATGTCTGGGGATTGATATCCGCAGCCTCCAGATAAATCCTGTTGATTTTCCTGAGGAGAAGGCCTTAAGACATTTAGGCTTTGTCTTTCTGGTTCACATCTAGGAAAATGGATGGAAAATCAGGTAAAATTGTGGTGTTCAAGTCCATCACTATGCAAACAGAAATGCAGGTCTGTTAGTTCTGGAGTGCTGCGTGTGAGAGTTCTTCATTAAATCCCTTTTTAGGTTTCCCTCTCATTCTGGAGAGGCTGCCTGCTGTGCGGGTGCCGTGGTGCCTCATTTCCCCGTGCCCATGGCTGATGTACCACAGGTGCTGGGTTGGTGATATGATCCACGGCAGGAAACATTGCACCAGCCAGGGCGGAGGATGTGGAATCTCGGGAATATACCTGGAATCTCAAATCCAGCTCACACTAAATCCCTTCCCTTAGTAAAAGAGGAAGTTGTGTGTCTTCTGTGATTTCTGTGGTATGAATAAGGGGACAAATGATGTGTCTCCTGCATCTGGAGCCCTGTGGCTCAGCACTTGGGGTCTGCTGCCCTCCCAGGCAGAGGTGCTGGGTGTGTGAATGGCTGGAGCCCAACAGCCCAAACTGCTGTCACCTTCTGAAGCAGAGCGAGGAGCATCAGTGTGGGTAATCTGCTCTGTGAGTGGAGGGGTGCAGAAGCTCCCGCCTTAATCTCTGCTCCGCAAGTGCTTGTGCTGTCCAAGGGATTCAGCTGCAATGTACAGATGTGGCTTTCTTCCTGCATGAGTCTTGACAGGAAGGTCCAGCTCTCTTTCACTTAATATCACTCTTTTAGTTAATTTGGCTGAATTCCATGTGAAGTAAGCTATAAGCTGTGGAAATGTGCACCCCAAACCTTTACTGTGTGTTATACAAGAACCAGGTCATGCTGAGACTGCATTCCTTGGCTTCCTAGTAGGAGGCAGTCCCGTGGTGGAGGTGGTGGAAGTGAAGCACCCGGTGCCACAAACAAGCACGGCTTGCTCGTGTGCCTGCTCTGTGCAGCAGAGTGGCCTGAGCTCGGGACGTGGATCTCCTGCTTTGAACACAGCTCTTTCAACACCCTCTCGTGTATCTTCCATGTACACGTGATGTACGTGGTTGTACGCAGCTGTGCACGTGACAAGTGTGGCAGAGATATTTGTACAGAATGAATGTTTTCCTTGCTGAAGGATTATTCTTTATTGCTCTAGTGTACCATGAGTAAATAAGTTTAAATAGGGTAGAAAGCTTTTTAACCAATTGGTCAGTGGAAGTAACTAACTTCATATGAAGTAGAAATAAGCTCTTGCAGTGAAAAAGAGTTGCAGTGAAAGAGAGGAAAAGTGTAACTGCAAGTTTTAGCTCCCAGTTTGTATGTAAAACCTCCTACTTCCCAATGCTCAGTGTAGCATATTCCTCCTCTCTGTGTAATGTTACAGGATCAAACGGGTGCTTTTCTCAGCAGTTAACTTTCTCCATGGCAAAACAGTGTCCTGGTAAGAGGTTGGCGATTATTTGAATTCCCTTTTTCGGAGGATGGAGTTGATTGTGTGCTAATCTATCGGGAAATGTTCACCTCGTTGTGTTTAGCATGGCAGTGCAGCAGGAATGAGCTGATACACCAGCGTCTGAGTGCTCTGCTCCTGCGCGCTGGGGCAGTCCCTGCTTGCTGGGCTAGGTGTTTGTTGGATTTGCCCATGGAATCCAGGATTTCTGAAGTGAGGAGGTCTGTCTAGCTGAGAACTTCAGTGTTGTATTCAGTGTTGCTCTCCTGCCTTTCTGCTGGCTTTTACTGCAGATCCTGGACTGATTGCCTTGCCTGCTGAGCTTTTTGCAGCCAAAACTGCATATGGCACGCAGTCCTAGGCAGCACACTGTAGCAGGAACCCATTTTGTGAACTTGAGCTGTCTAGAAATTGTCTCTAAGCTACTTCTCTAATCAGTATTTATAAAGAGAGGAAGGCTCATCTAGAGAAGATGGAACAAATTATTCTGTTTGACAGCTGAAGTAAGTAGAGTTGGATTCTGGCTTAAGTCTAGATTATGAAATAGTGAGTTTGAAAATTTTTGAACTTGCCCAGTATGTTACTGCTGCAGAAAGAGCTGGGTAGGTTTTTGGTAATTAATTATTCAGATTGATTTTCCCTGAGAAGAAAGGAAAACTTAGTTCACATGCACTGCTTGTTTATAATTTATGATCAAGGGCAAACAAACTGAAGTGCTCTAGGTAAAAGATTGCGTGAGAGAACACATGAATTAGAATATGGAAATATTTTCATATAATGTTGATAAACACTTTCTTTAAATGAGAAAAAATTTCAGTTTATTTCAGCTTTGGTTATGTGGCATAAGAAGATAACTTGGTTCAGAATATTTCTTTACCACTAGAAAGGATCTTCGGGAAGGGAAGTGAATGTCACATTTTGTAAAGTGCAACTGTTTGCTATTTGTCCTACATCTGGTACTGCTGTCTGTGGTGAAGTTAACTGGCTCTCATTCTTTCATGAGAGGAAACTCAGTTTTTTGACCTTGATTTGCAGTATAAGAGCAGCAAGAGTGACCTGAGCTGGAGAAACACAGTTTTGACCTTTAGAGCCACATGAAATTTGTGATTGCAGCTTTGATAGCTGAGCTGAATAAATAACTTCAGATACAGGACTGAAGCATTGCCTGCGAGGAGAGGGCAGAAGGAGCCTGTTCAAAGGCTGCCGTGAGTGTTGGAGACCACTCCAGCAGAAGCGCCTGTGGCCAGCACCACTGCTCTGCTGTTTACAAGCAGCCCATATCATTTTTTGCTGTTTTATTTTCTATATTCCATCAACAGCTTTAAGCGTTAATAAGAGTTTACAAATCTTGACTGTTAAAATTACTCAGCAGAACAGGAGACTGAAATAAGCCTTCAGAGTGCTTGTGGCTTTTGTGACAGAACTGAGTCATTAAGGCAGAGTCATGGTCTCTTGCTGAAAAGATACCAGTGGAAATTATTTCTGTAATTTTGATTAAAATTTTAAAACTTGTGTTCTTTTAAATTAATTCTTTTAACTTAAGAATATTCCTAAGAGTCTGGTTACATTTTCTATAAGGGGCTGAACACAAGATCTATCAGTGCTGTTAGTTTGGGTATATCTGACCTATTACTTCCTGTCACACCACTGCAAGTCATGAAGGGACTATAACTAGGTGATGGCAAACAAACGATGAGTATTACTCTGCAGACTTCAATTTCAGACACGATAGAGTTAACTTTTGTGTGGATGGCCCAGGTTAATTTTATGGTTTTGTGATTCCTTAAGGAAGAAGCATAAATACTGTTGTATAAATTGCAGGAGGGAAAAATGAGCTTTTTGAAGATTGCTGGATTAGTCCTTATAGCCACTGTCACCATTAAACTCCCATGCTAGGATAAAACCTTTAGTTCTGATACTTGTACAGCATCACTGAAAACTATACCACAACTCTTGTTTTATCCAGTATCTTCTGTTGTTTTTACTGGGCGATGCAGTAGAAAAAACTCAAACAGCTTCCTTGACTCGAGGGAAAAAGCACAACTCTTTAATTGTCTTAATGCTACCAGGATGAATTGTATAAAATTGAATTCAGTCTTTAATTTAGAGTGGTTTTTATGGCCATTAGGATGGGATACTGTCAGAAGTGGCTCTCCAGCTGCAAGGTGGTGATGTATCAAGAGCTGGCTGTTCAGCCATGCCCCTGTGGCCCTCAGTTTCATGAATGGTTCCCTAGCCAAGGTGGGGAGGCCATCCTTAATCTTTGTACTGAGTATTTTCTTAGGAGAACATTTCTTTCAGTTAGAATTGTTACCACTAAGTTGTTGGAGTTAAACTTTAATAAAGAGTTGTATCGCCAAGGACTTAGAAATAACAATTTAATACTTCTGTACACAGTGTTCTTCTGAAAAATATTGGGGGAGAAACATGACCCATTTATTGGGAAAAGTGGCCTGAAGAGGAAGAGATTCCCAGGAACTCAACAGTGTGAAGCAGCACTGGTACCAGTGACTGTTCTTTTGAATTTGCACAGGGTATTTCACTTTTAAATATGCTTATGTGGTGTTTGGATTTCAATTACAGGTATTTGGGAATTGAAATTTGAATCTGAAGTCATCTGAAGAACGTGCTTTCATTTCTCAAGTGTTGGATTTCAGTGTTAGTTGACACCTGATAGGATTGATCTTACGAGGGAGCGGGGTTGTTGTAATGGCCTTTTGTAAGTTCTGGGCACTGTGTGATCATACTGATTCTTTTAAAACCTAGAACAGACAAGGGCCAGCCGAAAATGTGATGACAGTTGTGGAATATTGGATCTTCAGGGAGCCAGGTCTGTGGGGGCAGACACTGGACTACAAGGAGAACTTGCCTAGATGAGGAAGAGACTGCTGGGTAACCCTGCCCTGACTGATTTTACTGTTCTAGAGAGGTTCACTGCTCTATTTCCATTTGTTCAGCTTAAGGTAGGTATGAGGTGGGAGACGGGGTCAAAACTCAAAGTTAAATTGAATTAGATTTTTTCCCCCCGTATGTACAGTATTGGAAGGATTATGGACCTTCTGTTTCCCTTCCTAAAGCAGGAATGAGCCCTTCCTTCTGCTCAGACAGCCGAAGCCACTGGTGTGTTTCAGAGGGCAGCGGCGGCATACCTTACAGCGGCAGGGATTGATGGGCAGCGGAGGACAAAGGAGGCTGGAAAGGAATCTCGTGTGTACAAACCTTGCACTGAACACGCTGGGAGTGTACAGCCACTGAGACTGTGATAAATCCTTTCTTATTTTCTGGTCTTGAAGCATATGGCTCACGTGTTTATTAATTCGGAACGCAAGTGCTGCATTTCTGAGGGCAAAAATGCTTTATTTAAAATAATCCACGAGTGTTCAGTTCAAGACCTTCATTTACCCCCCAAATGAAGAGTTTTCTAAATTTCTAATTAATATTTGGTTCTAATTTGACTGATTTGTAAACAAATCAGTCTAAACTGTCTTTCTGAAAGTTTTTTTGCAAGTGTTCTTTGTGTTTTGCTTCAGTACAAGATCTTAACTCTAGGTGTTAATGCCTTTTGCATGATGAAAGCTTTAACAGAGGTGAAAGATAAATGTTCGCTACACGCTTTATTATTTATTATATGATGGCAAAAAGAAGTCTTTTCATAAGGTTAGCCCTGCCTAAGGAGTTTAGTTAATGTTGAGTGTAGTCTCATTAGGAATTCTTCTGAAATGTATCATAAAACTGCACATTAACTGTGCTTATTTTCTCTTCCTGCCAGAGTGCTGTGGAAAAGTAGAAAGGATTTATTTTAATTCACCATTATGTATGTGTTAGTTGCTAGACGCTGAAACCTCTGTTCACAAATGACTCTCTGAATTCTTTGTTAAAGGTCATTTTGCTAGTGTAAATTTCAGACTTTCACCATTATTTTAGTACCTGAGGTGGCTCCCTGTCTTTGGGGAAATTATTGACGAGCTGGGGGGGAACGCAGTGTATGAAAATAACAGAAATAAACATACCAGGAGCCTTGCTGTCACACAGAGCTCTGCCCTGGCCTTGCAGCCCTGGCTTTGAGAGGATCAGTGATTTTAGGAGCTTTTGGGCTGCTCAGCTCCAGCATAGACAGGTCCAGCTGAGGCTGGCCAGGATCAGCTGTGAAGAGTGAGAGATTCCCACGGGATGTCAGTCAGTGGCAATTCCAGCAGCCGGTAGGCTGGGTCTCTTGATGAGTAATTAAGGGATAATTCATCCCCCAGGAACATGCAACAGTTCAGAGACAGACAAACAAGGAACTCAGACCATTGAATGAAGACTAGTTTTTGAGGTTTAAACCTTCCCAAGGACTCATGATCAAAAAGAGCCTAAAATGCTAAATTTGAGTTTAGTGAGAGTTATCTTAAAGCAAAATTGCATCCAGCTATAACTTACAGGCACAATAACAGAGTCTAAAACGTAAATATGATGTGATGGTATGTCCCTAGATCTGCTTTGGAAGGGACAGTTCCCACTTTTTTTCCTAGTTTGCAAAGTTTTAATCAGTTTTATTTTATTCAGGCACTTGAATCAGCCTCAATGCAGGGCATCACGTTGGAATTGCTGAGATGGGTTTGGATGTTTCCTGCAAACACATAGGGGAATTCTGGAATTTGTTTTGATTGTCATAACATGAGGGCTGACACCAGCACCTGACTTGAAGCTGGTGTCCTCAAGGCTACTTTCCCAGAGGTGTAGCTGTGAACTGAAATCCTTAAGTAAAGTGAATTCAGTAATTGGTAGAACTTGTTATCAGTCATTTATTTACCATATTTTGAACTGTCTGCTAAAGTTTTTATTAATAGCTATTTTTTTCTATTCTAGAATGGTGCACTCTTAACAGTCTATTACTTTAGATTTCTTTTTCTGCTAGGGGAACACAAGACATTAATGAAAAGTGAATGTCTTGCACTTGAATTGTAATTTAGGTATGGAAAGAGACCTAAATGGTTAGTGAGGTTAGAGAGACTAATAAAAGGAACACAGTCAGTTCACACTTTCAAATGGTGTTCTGGCATTTGCCAAATCAATTTTAATTACCTTCATAAAGATAGCTGCTTTTTCTGAAGTGCAGCTTTGAGTCTTTTTAAGAGCAAATGGAGATTCAGTTTAGCTGGATTTTATTTTGGTGCTGTTCAGTCAAGTCACACTTTCTTCAAGAGCAACATCCCTCAAGTTCATTAGGTGACCTGATAAAGAAGTTTTTTTCTGGTGCTGCCTTGTAGAATACGGATATTTTTTAATATCCCTTGAGACCGTAATCAAGTAGAGTACCCTCAGATAAGTGATGGAAGGATTTGTAACCAAAATGAGCATTTGTTTTAACAGTCAGCAGAATGAAAAAGGAGTCTGAGTGGGACACATGAAATGACTAAAAGGAAATTGGCAAGGCGGTAATGGACAGGCATTTCTCTGCCTGTGATATGGTCTGATCACGTAATTAGGAGGTTTTTATTACCCTGCCAACCGCTGCAATCCAATTTCCAATGATACTGCAGCAATCAGGCTTGTTCTGATTTCTCACACGCGCACAGATGCAAAGGAAGCACCTCACTCCGGTTGCTGCAGAAGTGAACATGGGGACAGGTTCCTTTCAGAATTCCTCAGAGGGGGCTCTGCACAGTGCAGCTCCTGATGTATCTGAGAGAAATGCTCTCAGAGCACTTCTCAGAATAGATACCAAGGATACAGATACAAACTCTACCTTTTTTTATTCTTTCTTTTTTCCCCACCCCCATGGTTCTTGTTTTTTGACTGGTGATGAAATACCAACACCAGAGGTGTGAGTTCCTCTTCACGGGGAAGGTTACTGTAGTGATGCTGTTTGATGGCTTGCCAATTTTTCTACTCCTTCACATAGTTATGCCATTATTTTTTTCCTCCCCATTTTCTCTTTTCAGTGACTGTGGGCATTTGAAATGTAAGAGCTTGTTGTAGAAATGATTACGGGTGTCCACAATAGTTTGACTTCTTTTGTGATTATTCATTTCTGAATGTTGATATGAAATACGAAATATCCACTCTTTCACTTGTAAAAAGCCCAAAACCTATGTGTTTTCCATTTTCATGTGATAATTTGTCCTCTAAAAAATTCCTCAAATTCTGATTTTCAAGAGATGGCATTGACATCAGTCAATTTGTAGCTCCCCATTATAGTTACTTCTATAGCCTTCCGAGGTGTCTTGTGGTTTGGGGTGTTTAGCAAATTGATTTTTTTTTTTTTAATTTCCCTTTCTATAGCTGAGAGATTTTTGTCTTTTGTCAATACTCAGTGAACTGAGATTTGAATGCCAAGGTGGTTATTCAGTTTTCTGTAGAAAAATCCGACCCTTTTGTGGCTACTGTCTTGCTCGAAAAACCGGTGTAATGTGCTCTTTGTATCTGCACTGGGTCCAGTTTGCTGCGTGTTCTCTGCCTGTTGGCACATTTCAGTGAGAACGGAGCTGCTTCAGCCTGTCTGTGGACTGTAAGGGATTTATGTTATCAGGTAGGGTGGTTCAGAAATGCAATGTATTGAGAGTTTCCCTATCTGAAATGGAATGAGGGGTTATATTTGGTATTGTAAAGGCTCCCTGGAAATAGATTTCATTGCTTGTGCCTTCTGGCAGATGAGAGGATGGCTGAGAAAAGAATGAAGCATTTGCCCTAAGTGCTGTTTTTCAAGTCATTTTTGATTAGTTAACTTGCTTTGCGATTATGTGATTTAAGAAGTATTTGTTTGCATTTGATATTCTTTGTTGTAGTTGTGCTCACGATGTAATGATGCAGTGGCTCTGTTCCAGCTGTGATTTCTGCAATCTCATGGTGAGAATGTCATCTAGAATCTCTCAAAACCAAAGCTGGGAGTTTTTGGTAGTGGCTGTCAGTTCCTGCATCCTGTTCCCTAATAATTTACTTGCACTGTGACTGAGCTAGCAACAGCTGAAAGTGCGATGGAGAAAAAGACATTCACTAGTCTGAGAATCAAATGAAAAGCTGGCGAACAACAAAGTTCTGTTGCCAATACACAAAGTTACCTGCTGTGTCTGCCACTAGTTTTCAGGTGCAGTCTCAAACCTGCAACCCACAGCAAGGGAATCAGTAGAGAAATAATGTCCAGGTAACACGGATGACAGGGGTTCCAGCCGAGGGATGACATTGCATGAAAGGTAAAGAAACTCGCTAGATTCATATCTTTAGCTCCTAATGAATGCTGCAGTATTTGACTGAGTGTTTTTGTTGTATTTTAATGGGTAGCTTTATGAAGTGCATTTGTAATTATCTATGATTTTGAGATTGAACTGCATCAGAGAATTAAATTCATGTCTGCTGCTGCACCTTCAATGTTAGTGTTCTATTACTTTGCTAAAAACCCTAATAATGCTTTTAGGGGATAAGCTGTGATATAATCTTGCATTCAAGGACCACTTAGCTCCTCATGATGGGGAAGGAAGGAGCAAAGCTGGTTCGAGTCAGGCTATGAAACAGTTATTTCTCTAGATTTTGCTGAGTCCTGGTTGCCTGCAGAGGAATAGTGACTGGTGGGTACCAGATCCCATTTCCTGGCCTTGCACTCTGCTCTATGGTTATGTGATGGCCAACATCTCAAGTAGAGCTCTGTGCAGAGGCAGTGAGCTGGCCAGCTGAGGAAGGAACCCCTGGCTCTCGGGAGCAGGCAGGTACCACGTGAATGGCCAGGCAGGTCATCCCCGTCTCATCTAACTGCGGATGTTGTACTGGGGTTTTTTCCTTTGTTGGTTTTTATGAAGCCTGTCATTAAGGAAGGGCACACTTATTCTGAAGCACTGCCATGAGAGAGTGCTACTAGAGGCAGGATTAAAATAAGAAAATTAAAAGGGAGAACTTCAGGAAAAAGAAAACAGATTTTTCTGATATAATCTGGATTCATTTGCTTTAAACACGGAATCAAATTCCAGGTATCTGCCATGTAGAAATTCTTAGGTAGCTTAAAAATGTTAGAATTTAATGTAGAAGAGCACAGTGAGTATTGACAACAGTTTTGAGGACCTAGTAGTGTACTTTTGTTTGTAGTGAGAGCTTCCTCTCCCGAGGTGAGCCAAGGGCAGCTGTCCAGAAGCACGCCCATGATGTCCAGCTGCGGGCAGGGGCTCTGCCTCTGGCGCCTGCCTGGCTTTAGGGTCAGCTCAAGCCCTCTGGGATCACTGAGGAGTGATTTCTGGTCCTCAGGCCCGCCTGTTTCACTCATTCGATGGCTCTGAATTGCACACTCGCTGCTTGCTGGTGCAGGTGTGACCACACTGGCTGCATTAGCGAGGCTGCCGGCAGTTGCATCCTGTGCTGGAGCGACATTGCTTCTGCACAACTCCAGCAAAGCTTTGTGTACCTCTTGCTTAGTGCTGAAAGAGAGGAGAGGGGAAAGGGGAAAAATCTTAGTGGAACTTTTCAAAGTCTGTTATTTTCACGCAGTCACCCTTGCGCTACAGTAACTTCTTGAGTTAGAGGAAATTGATTCTGTGCATACCTGGATTTTTCACGTTGTTGTCTCACACCTCTCCCTCAATTCTTTGGCTTTGGCACATCACAAACATGGTGGTGCCACTTTTATTAATAAAATGATTTTTTCATGCTAAAAGATGGTAAATATTAAGGCTGTCTTACTTAAGTTATTTGGGCTAATTTTTCATTGCAGCACAAGTGAGAGGGGACTGACATTGTGTGATCCTCCTGGCTGGCTGGGAAATTTTTTAAGAGCAGCCTGGCTTTCTGTTCTGTCAAAGAACCAATCTAAAAGCATAACTGTTGACCCTTACTTTCCAAATAGAGCATGGCAGCTTTACCTATTGATGTATAAATTATGGAAGAGGGAATGATTCCCAGGAAAAGCTGGTTGGGGTGAGGACTCAAAGCCAACACCACCAGCTCCTCTGTGCTTACCCCAAACCAGCGGAAAACTCTGGCTTCTTCTTCGAGTGTTTGAACTATTAAAGTTAATAACCTTCAGAGTTTGGGGTTTTTTTGTACATGAAAACTTGTCCAAATGATTTACCTAATGGACTCCTGCTCTGCAGTGCCTTTCAGATGAAGAAAGCCTTTGGTGTTTTTGCTGTGACCAACGCCGCTGCTGTGGTGGGTGTTGCTGTTGATGCCAGGCTTGGGAATGGGGTGGAGCTCGGCTCCATGCCACAGAGCTGCTGCTGTGGCATGGAAGGACATGTGCAGTCAAACTGACTTCATGAAGGAATGGCCAGGTACAGAAATAAAGCCATGATCAGCTGGTACCTCCAGCCCAGAAATGTCTGTGCATGGTGTAGAAAGAAAGAAAATAAAATTTTAGAGAAATGCTTTTGTTGGAGAGACTGTGACTTCTTCCCTGAGCTGTGCAGGGGCCATCTGTGATCTGCAAAGGCCAGAGATAATTCCTGGTGCACAGCACCAGTGAACTCACCGGACAACAAATGAATCACCACATGCTACTAAACTCTTTTGCCACCTACCAGTATGTCTGGTAGCAGCACTATTATGAACCTTGCTGGATTGTCACAGAAGAATCAGGAGGAGTTTTTTTTCCTGGAGGCTCTTTAACTTCAAATAAAATCATTTAAGTGTATTTAGTTAATACTAGCACAAGAGATCATCAACATATCATAATTGTTTTCAAATACCAATAACCAGTGGTGAACAAAGCTTTGTCAGATATGGGCTTTCTCTTTGTTTGCTCTGTTGTAGAATTAGGAGTAAACATAAATGAAGTGCATTATTTCAGAATCAATATTACTGTGGACTAGGCATGAAAAATAAATAGTGTTTGGATGGAGGACTGGAGCATGAGATGCAGAAACAATAGGAACTCACCATGTGTGCTGTGTGTGTGTAATTCTGAAAAATGTTTTAGACAAAACCTGAAAATAGAGTTTTGCCAAATTAGGTTAATTATGAGACCTGCAGTCCATTTTCACAGCTGCAAACTTGTCATGTGCAAATTCAGGTCAGGTTGTTGAATTTCTTCTGTTTTGGGGAATACCCTTTCTGGCTTAGTCCATAAGTGCTTCTGAGCAGCTTTTTGTTCTCTGGAAAAGAAGATACTTTGTAATGAAATCTGAGATGGGACAGAATTTTAGTAGTAGATGAGAGATCCTAAAAAAATTTGGTACTTGGTGCTTTTTTTTTTTTCTTGAATATCACTGAAGTTGGAAACAGGTCTTTTGATGAAGAAATCAGTTTTAAAGCAGGGATAAAATATGGATGATGTGGACAGGAGACACAAAAAATGAAGAACTCTCATTTATGAGGACAGAAAAGTTAAGGTGCAGTTTTGTAAATTGTTGTGTAAGAGAGCAGTAATTTGTATGGTATCTGTAATGTCATATTTCATTGCATTGTGGAATTCATAAGAAAACGAATTTTTGGAAAAATTATCAAATATGTTTGCAGAGTGCAGTTGTAAAAGAACTAAAGAGGGTTGCACAGACTGATGAAATTCTCAGAGCATGTTCAGTGTTCCTGAGCAGTCTTGTATACACAACTCAGCAATTAACACTTGATAGATTTCTTGAGGCGAGAAAGCTGGGAGAATGTGTTAAGGAAAAATTACCTTGCACATTCCCTAACCCTCTTTAAATAATATGATGTACTTGCTAATTAATATTTTGAACTGTGAACACGAGTAGGTTTGGAAAAACCCCAACCCTGTGTAATGTATTACTGGATTCGCATAGTGATTCTAATGAATGGTTAATTAACAGTGGAGATTGTCATCCTATCGCAAAGCAACCTCCATACTGCTGAGATGTGTCAAGTAATGAAGATTATATGCAACAGAGACTTTTAGTCCTCTTAGAGCATAAATCCATCTGTAAGCCAAGGTGATGGCTGAGGAGCTGGGAACAGAACATCTGTAGGGGTTTGGGTTC
>VWPU01011559.1:0-35669 GCA_013398955.1 Callaeas wilsoni | reverse complement strand
CGGCCCGGCCCGGCCCTGCGGGGGCTCTGGGGATGCTCCGCGGCGCCGCGGGGAAAAGCGGGTTCCTGAGCGCTGTCCCAGGCGGGGAGGGATTTAGGGAACGTATCAGCGTGTGGAGGGGTGCGAGGAAGCCTAGGGAGACGTGCTTCGGTTTTACTGAAACGCTTTGTTTTCACCGAGGTCTGCTGTGTGCTGCAGAGAAACACCGTCCGCAACGTCAGAGTTGTGGCTGTTGTTACACATCGAATAACAATCGCGATGATTTCTGTAATGGATCAAGTCTGAACAAAATAAATCACTGCTCTGTGTATGATTACAACAGTAAATGCTTTCGGAACAATCAGGCAAATTCGGACAGGAAGGTCATTCCATGGGACTTTAGCATAAGTTTTACATTTAGTGTAAAACAGTGTGTCAGGTGTCCAGGAATTTCTCTGGATGATACTAATTTCTGTAGTATGCATTACTGGGAGAAACACAGTGTGTTGTGTAGACAGTTGTGCTTGGATATTGCCTCCAGCCTGTGGCAGGTCTGTTTGCAGGAGGGTTGGGTGTTTGCCAGGTCTGGCTCTCTTCAGCTGCCAGGACAGAAAGTGGCAGTGGCAGGCAAGAGGCAGGTGAAAGCTTTCAGACAGGTAGGGTTTCTTGTACAGTTTTGTTTGGGTAAGTTTATAACCCAAAGGGCTGTTTCTTGTCTCCTCTGAGCTGTTGAGAAGTTGGGAGATGCCCCATCTGCTATATGGTGTGCCTTCCATGCAGCTGTAAGGTGGTCCATGTGCTGCTGTTAGTGTGTGTCTGCATTTTAGGAGAGCATATTGACAAGAAGTTTCATAAACTGTAGTATATTACATGATAAGTACTTCCTAGTGCATTGATGTTTTTCCCTTTCTGTTTCTGTAAGGAACTGGATATCAAGTGATGAACAAATCTCACATACCTCTTTTACCAGAATGGTTAACACTGCCTGATAGTTCAGATGAAATACTACTTCTTGCCTATTCCATCATGATTTAATGTTAAGGGAATGTAATTGTGATTCTTTTACATAATCATGATGTAACAACTCCCATTTTACATTTTGATGCCATACGGAAGGGTTGTGTATGGCAGCTCTCCCCTGGGAGGTTTCTGAGCAGGTAAACTAATTGTGTAACTGAGATAAGACTTTTTATAATCTCAGCCTTTTGTAAACTGGAAATTGTAAGACCCTTGACTCTTAAAAAAACCTCAAAGAAATTATTTAGTTCAGAGTTTGGGCAGGTAGAAGGGTAAGCCTGAGCTCTTGCCTTGACACTGTGCATACACTGTGGGTTAGGTGTTCATACAAATAAAATTGAAATGCCATTGAACTAATTTGAGGTGGTTGCAGTGGTTTGCCTGTTAGTTTGGAATTTTCCACCAGAATACTGTTTTTGCAAGATTGCAACTCTTGGCAAGAAACTTCAGTTTTTCCCAGAATGGCTTTGTTGGGTAAACTGAAACAAAAGCTCTTGCTCTTACACAGCTTGCTTTTTCTCTTCTGCCTCCTGTTTTGACTTCTTCATTAACAGTTTTAGTAAAGAACTTGGAAAATGAGTTGCTGTAGATCCGGAGAACAGTTATAAGTGGAATATTTTAGATCACAAAAGTTACCTTTCACAGAACTTTTAACTCTTGCTTTTGTGCCAAATAAAATTGATATTTAATGGGAACTGTAGTTTTCTGTGAAAAGTAAGTCTGAGATCTGACCAGTTCTGGTGTTTTTGCAGGGGAGATTAAAGGTAGGATTATTTGTAGGTTTTTCTTCTCTCCTCTCTGCTAGTTAGCACTGAGTATTGGACTCAGGCTGTGGTAATGTGGGACAGAATTGTTCCAACCTGTTTTCTTGACTCAGACCCTGGATTTCAGGATGTGCTGTTTGTCTTGTGTTTGCGTGCCAACCACTACACTTACACTGAAAAGACTTGTGGCTGTTGGCCTCAGCCAAAACTCATCTCTGAACATCATGTCATGGATCCCTTAAATTTCTCCTGTTCCACCTCTGTCAAATGGCAGCTATTTGATCTCATGTGGGTGTGAGCTGAGTGAAACTTCTTGGAAAATTGTAAATGATGTCTGGTCCTATGTACTTGACATTTTGGAGAAGGAGAGTCTATGCATTTTTCTTGGCAGAAAGTACAGTGCTTATGCCAATTGCTGTTGGCTTTTATTTGACAGTATAAGCTTTATTTGTTTTTTATTTACAGCTACATAAAAGCTGTCTGAAACTTACGTGTCTAACTGGTGTGTTTTAAACTGGAGGTTCTGACAGTGGTGTGTCATGAAAGTGCAGTAGGATTATCAGTCCTTACAGCAAGGTAGTGCTGTTGGTCAGGTTAGTTTTAATGAAATTGTATTTGTGGGGGGCTTTTGTTCACCCCAAATTAGCAGCTGAAACAAAAAGATACAATGAATTCCTGTCATTTGAATCTAATTACAGTCTCGTATTTGGATTTTTTCACCTGTGAAGTTCCTCACTGATTTTTGGGCATGAGGATTGTACGTTCATGGCTCAAAATTTTTTTTCTAGCAACCATAAAATTTAGTTTATTTCTGCAGTTGCATTCATTAAATTCTGATCATTGGCTGTTGATAACCCTGGTGATGACATGACCAGTAAAACTTGCTTTAGGAATCAATAGAACTAAGGTTGTCTTGAGAAAGAAGTTCATTTTGTGTCAAATAAATAATCCTATACCATTTAAATGGATACGCTGCTGTGGGGCCCTAAAAACTGGGTTTACTGTAAGTTTAATTTAACCTTTCCTGGAAAAATGTTCAGAAGATATTAAATGTTTGTAGTGATGAGATTTATCAAGCTGCTGTATTTTTAAATTCTGTTTTATCTGTGGGATTGAAGCTAGTTTCAGTTACTGCTTACAAGCCATTTATACATTTGTTCTGTCGAATGACATTTGAAGCAATATACAAGCAGCAGCCATTCCAAACATAATAAATCCCCACAGTCTAAACAATTCTTCAATTATTCTGAAGACACAAAATGATTAATTGAAATCATTAATTGAAGTAGCTGGGAATTGGAGGATGAACAAGTTGATTTGCACTCTCTGCCAACAAGCTAAAAGAGTTCTTACCTACCTGTCTCTGGAGTGCTCTGTCTCGACAGGAGAGCTGTCATAGCATTTGAAACCGAGCTTAGATGAAGAGGTGCTTTTTGCTAGGAAGGAAATGGCTTTTGCATTTGACAAGTGTTTCTTTTCACAGCGATAACTCGCAGGTGTTCCAGGCCAGCGTCTTGCGCACCCGCAGGAACAGCACCACGGTCATGAATCGGCACAGCCTGGTAAGAAAACTCTTACACCAACCCCAGCAGGTGCCAGGCAGGAGTGTGCAAACAGGAATAAACAAACTTAGATTGTAGTCTGTGAAACTAATACCACACTGCTTTCAGAAACAAGGCTCTAGACCGTGACATTAAAGTGCTGTAGCTATAGGGAAATGTTGCTTATAGATCATTTGGCTTGGAGAATGCTTATATTCCATTGTGATCATAACTTTGCTTATAAAATAGTTTTTCCAAGATAGAGTAAGAAAGATAGCTTGCTAAGAAAACTAATTATGTAGCTGTACTATTGACAGTAATCAATGTCTTGAATGATTTCTGATGCTTAAGGAAAAAAGTGGAGACAAATACTTCAGCAAAGGTTGCATCCGTAACACAACCAGGATAGTTATGTACAGGAAGGATTGGTGGAAAAGCTTTAATCTGCTGGGATGAAAAAACTGAAAGAAAGTGTTATAGTCAGGATTTCTTAAACAAGTCCCTTTCTTCATATTTTTAGGGTGGCAGCTTAGTGTAAATCTGTTTGTGCTTGTGGTCAGGCAAAAGGAGAAAAAAACAGAGGCGAAAGCTCAGTTTATTGTGTTTAGTCCTGAAGATCCTCAATTGTTGGACTAAAAAGATGCTAATTCAGGGTGCCTTGCCCAGAACTTGCTGGGAAGCAGGAGCTAATTCACTGATGGGCTGCTCTTCAGCCTGCCCCTCATAAATGTTGCAGTCTCCTGGACTTAACCAGTGTTCCCATCTTCAGGGGATGATGTTCCTAACCCTTCCCCTCACACTAGTGTGTCACATTAAAAGTGTCCTTCTTCTTCACTCCCAGCTGACCAGGTGCTGACAAAATACATGAAATTTTACTTACACTGAATATCAAGTTCCCCACTGACTGCTAGATCAGTGCCTTGCCTGTTTTGAAATGCTCCCTTGAGTTATCATCTGGTTTATGGTTGTGTTGAACATGGCAGGGAGGATGGAATTGGAAAGGATCTTAGAGATTCTTGTCCTTCTGTGGTCTTAAACTGGGATTATCCACAGATAAATGATTTTGTGATAAGAATTAAACTTTCAGAATCAAGGACCCTCAGCAACCTTCTCTGGTATTCTTCCTATTACAGAGAAGTACATTTAGTTTTATGATGTTAGAGCTATTCTGAGGAGCTCGATCACATCTACTTTTGTAAATTAAATTTTATGTAAGAAGCTGATAAAGTGTACTTCAAAACTCACTTCTTTGTATTTAAGAAAACTAATCCAAGTTTTACTGCAGTGTAAGCTGTAAGAGGGTTAAAAGATTCAGTAAGCAACTGAAACTTCTTTATTTTAGTTTTACAAGTACAGCTTAAGTTTTACATTTGTTAAACTTTGTGGAAAAAAAGTTGATTAGTGTTTGTCTAATCTGTGTGGTGCTCCCTGTCGTGGGAACAATGGGAGTTGCTAAAATCTCTGATAACTGGAGGTCATACCCCATCAACTTCATCTTCAGTGCTGTCCCAGTTGCTCAGCTGAATTCCACAATCTGTTCTTGGAGTAGCTTCTCCAAGTCTCAGACTTCAGCTGATTTATAATGATGACTGCAAGGGCAGTGGTGCCATTTGGGCTGGGGCTTGATCCTGCAGTTTTCTGACACTACATGTAACTGCCAAGGAAGGGTCAACCAGGCTCAGTATCTGCAGTTTATTTTCTTCCAGAAGATACCAGTGAGTAAATGTTTTGGTGGTTTTTTGCTTTGTTTTGCATGGCTGGGGTTTTTGTTTTGTTGCTTAAGCAGAGCAGTTGAGTCTGTGGTTAGATGTTTAGGTGCTATTTCAGCAGAAGTTGATGTTAAATTTTTTTGTAAAAACTTTTTTTTGTTTTTTTTTTAAAGTGGTGTAATTTCCCTGCTGGGTTCAGTGTGGCCCCACAAGTGGCTGTGCTGGCAGGAGGCAGAGGGCACTGCAGGGCAGAGCAGGGGCACTGCAGGGCAGGGCAGGGGCACTGGGGCAGTCCCTGCTCCCTCGAGCAGTGGCTCCTGCCAGCCTGGCACTGCTGAAACTTTACCTGCACTGGAACACAGTATCTGACACATGGGAGTAGGGGCAAGGTGTTTCTCTACCCTGTGGTAGTCTAACAGTGATGTTTTTATTAAGCTTTGTGCTCTCTTAAAACATTGGGGATTTGAGTAGCGTAATTTTAATAACTGGGTTCAAGTTTGTTTAGCACGTATCCTTTGAAAGTGACAGAGGTTTCTTTTCACAAGAATTAAATCAAAGGATGCAAACAGAGCAAAAGTGAGTTTTACACACTGAAAAAGCAAAGATGACTTGTTGGAAACAAGATGTAGGATCCTCAGAGCTGTGTTAGTGCATCAGACCCTGCAGAGGAATGCTTAATTGTCTTTTTATATTTTTTGTTTTATACTGCAAGCCACTATTTTTGTACATAATCTATTAATGTCAAACCTTAAAGTATGTGGATCAGTCATAAAATTAGAATATAATGAGTGGAACAAATGCATTTCTACTGTGGAATGACAGAGTGAATAGGCAGGAATGCACTATTGTCCAAATCCTTTTCTCTGTGTGAGAATCAAGGTCAGCTCAAGGTCTGCATTTGCTGGTGCAGCTTGGAGGAATTTTTATTAGGTGCACAGGATTTTTGGAAACCCAGTATCATAGTAAAGCTGACCTAAACTGGACTTTAAAAGTAGCAAATCAAGATATTATAGCTGTTAGACTTTAGTGCTATATATTACAATGACTAAATTCTGGCACAAACGTTAGTCATCCTCTGTGTGAGCCTGATAGGCCAAATTCTTTTGTGAGAAGCAGGGTGTGATGTCTTCATGTTTGTTTTTTTAGAAGGAGGGTTCTGGATGCATGAAGCATTGATAGTCTGTGTTCACTTACCCTGTCAGGCAGCAAAATCTTTGTGTTCTCCATGGCACTGATTAGAAGATGGTGCAGTAACAGTTAACTGGATGTTTGTTAGTTCTCCAGCTTCAGCAGGATGAAGAGCTCTAGTAATGTTTTGTGAAGCAGATGAAGCCTTATAATGAATGAAGTATAAAAACACCTATAATAATGCAAACCTTACTTGCTGAACACTTCCATTTTAAAAAGACAACTTATTTTTTGGAAGGATTGTCATCTTACAGAGAAGTTAAACCTCTATTCAAGGCTTCAGCTTAGAATTTTTGTTCCCTGAATGGCTATGACATAAATCAACTGAGGGTTGATAATGTGAGGGATGGGAAATACATGAAAGAAAATTATATTTTGAGAAAATAATCACTTTAAATTACTCGGTTTTGGGTGTGCAGTTTTAGATCATAGCATTCCAGTGAGATCTTGATGCGAAACTGTCAACATTAACAGAAGACCATTTTTAGTGACGTCTTCTCTGATTTCACCCAAATTGGTGAAGATCCTGAGAAACCATAAAGAAAGTGTTTAACTCTTTGTTAGCCTTCTAATAGCTGATTTTTTTCACCTGTCAAAGTACTCATTTATAGGCAGACAACAATCCAGGAACCTTTTTGTACCATGTGTTTGTTGTTTTGGCTTTGTATTTTTAAAGGATCTATTGGGGAGCTTTCTGGATCACTTAAATGAAAATAAATATTCTGAATCACATAAAGGAAAATATTTATGCCAACAGATATACTAAGGGTGACAGTAAGCTAGTGAAAAGCAGCTCCATTCTGTGGGGAAAGCTGTCAGTTCTAGTTGCCTGGAAATGGAATGGAAGCCAGGCTGATACCAATTAGCATCTGTGAGCTTGCAAAGCAGTATAATGTGGAAATACATATTAACATGTTCTTGCAAGTAAGTAGTGTAGGTTATATGTACATTGAGAATGTTATAAGTGATTTGTTTTTTTTTTAAATTAGGGGGTTTTTATAGTTTGGGGCAGCACTACTTTACTAACATTTCTGTGGCACCTTTCCCTCCCTTCTGCTATATTTTCAATTTTATGTGACTTTGTTTTGCAGTTTGTGCCATCATCTCCTATCCGTATTCCTAGCAGCCGTCTTCATCAAATCAAACAAGTAAGCACAGATTCTTCTAAATGGGTTTTTTATAGGTGGCTGGGTTTTTTTGCAGTCGATGTTTAATGTCCTTCAATTGGCTGTAGATTTTATTTTCAAGCTGCATGCCCAGTTCCACGTTTCATGAAGCAAAATGCATCTTACAGCAAGGAGAAGGTTTGAGCAGAGAGAGGATTCTTAAAATGGACATTTTAGAAAGGAAACCTTTAATGTAAACCCGTAGGGTAAAGTTTCACCAAATTTTTGGTAGCAGTGCCAGCATAGATATTCGGGGCCAATAACAAAGTGTTCCTTAACTTGTGTTGGCACAAGACTTTTGTGCAGCCAGAAAATGAGCAGGATATGGAAGCGCTCTGGCTGAAAAATAGTCTGTACTCTTCTGGCTGGGCTATTTTTCATCTGTATAATTTTCTTATCCAGATCCCTGTGCTTGTGCTGTCACAGCACCAGCGGAGGGGGAAGGGCACTGGAGCAAACGAAGGGGGGTGGTGTGGGGAGTATCTGACAGGCTCAAATAGCTCTGCTCCCAGCCAGCACACCACAGGCTGAAGACTCCAGCTTCAAAATCAACAAGCTCAAACTCTTGTGTCTCCTTCATTTTATATCTCCACTTTTTGACAGTCGAATGGTTATAAAATTGGCTTGAAGATGCTTAATTTTTTTTTAAATTTTGTTTTTTAGCTGGCTAGTTTTCAATGGATAGGCTTGATTTTTACAGGGTCAAATGTTAAGAAAACAATTTAATGCTTCAGACAGCATTTTTAGTGCATGGTGCCTGAGTGGTGGAAGGCACTTCTGCTTCCCACCTCGGTTATTTAAGGTAGTTGCACAGTAATCCTGAAGAAAATAACTGCTTGCTTTCATTATGTAAATAATTTACTGGCTTAAATAGATTTTGAAGCACTCAGTTCAGTTGTACAGCTCTATCAATATAAAAAAGCTTAGGATTAATATGTAAATATCATAGAATCATAAATTAGTTTGGGTTGAAAGGGACCTTTAAAGGTCATCTGGTCCAACCCCCCTGCAGTGAGCAGGGAGATATAATGAGAAATATGCTGAGAGCAAAGGAATGAACTGTTGTGGCTCTGCTCTATTACATGAAGTAAAATTTGATAATTCAACCTTCAGGAAAATGCTTCTGCATTCATGTTTGTGTCATCCATTTATTAAAGCAAACAGTGTAATTTCCTAACTTGTGTTTGAGCATTAGACTCACTAGCTGGAATTAATTCCATGTCCTGTATACTCACGGAGAACCTGTGTGATTCGCTTCTGATCTCTTTCAAATCTGAGCAAATTATCACACAGGTGAAGTAGGTTAGACTCTTCCTACTTATGATGAGGATTGTGAAGATGTTTAGTTGAACTTTTACTCTTGAATTAAGGAATCTGCTCCTTCACTGAACAGACTGGGTAGCATTCAGTTAATTTTAGGGAATGTTGTCTGCCTAAGAGGAGATAGAGTCATGTTTGTACTTTGTGTTAATGTTTAGTTTAATTTTATATTTTTGATCCATTTTAACAATATTTTATGGAGTTTTTTTAGAAAAAAACCTCATTGAATCCTGAATTCATTGTGTGCAATGCAGTGTATTGCAAATGAGATGCTGACAAGTGCCTAGTTAGTCACTAATCCATAGAGTAAGGTAAGAATCCAGCAACGTTTTTGAGGTTTATTTGTACTAGTGTCCCCTTTGTAAAATGATATTACTCAAGACTGCATAAAGACGCTCTGGCATGTGCAGAATTTCTGGTTCATGCTATCATTATTCAGTTTTGTAGCTACCTCTTGGTTAGCAATGAAAATAAAGCTGCTTGGAAAACAACCAGCTCGCACAATCACTTCTTACATGATGGTCTCTCTTGCACTTCTCTTTCTCATCCTCTCCTCCTCACTCCTTTTCATGGAGTGAGACCTTGAGGTTATTGTTGCTTAACTGAGTTGAATTAAATTTTCCACATGCCAAAGTGAAGTGAAACCACAGCTTTTCTGATTTGCTGGAAGAAAGTGCTTTTTTTTTTATGACCTTACTTCTTCATGTGCTAATCTTTTAGGAAGAAGGAATGAATTTGCTGAACAGGGAAACCGTTCGTGAAAGGTGAGCACTGAGGCAAAGTAGAACAGTCACTGCAGCCGTCTGTGGGCCCGGGACAATACATTTCTTTTCTTCTTTATAGAGAAGTGCAAGTAGCAATGCAGATGAGCCACTCATGGGAGGAGAGCTTGAGCCTGGTAATGCATTCATGCTTTAATTTATGTTTCTATCATGAGTATCAGGACGCTAGAGACTCTCTCATGTCAACATTTCCTTTGATAGTTTGACCTACAGTTAAGTTGTTAGTATAGCACTGCTTTTGATCAGCAATTTTTTACACTAACAAGGCATAGAATTATCAGTTGTTCAAGGTACATGTGGGTTCCTTGGGCTGCTGTGTCAAAAGGAAATTGCATGGATGTCTGCCTGTTCAAATTTTCTTCCATGTTCTGATACCCTCCATGTAATGTTTAAGGCTTTTTTTTTTTTTTTTTTTTTTTGTTTTTTGTTTTTTTTTTTTTTTTTTTTTGGTTAAGCCTAAGCTCATAAATGGCTGCCTAAAAATTGTTGATATGATGGAGGATGACTTTGGAATTTCACACCAATCAGTCCTTTTCTTGTTAAGATACCTGCTTATAAGATTAATTATGTGTACTGTTTACAGAGTGACAATGATTTTGAAAAATCACTATCACCAAAGCAAGTAGATTTTGTTCCAGTTTCTCCAGCTCCTTCACCTACACGAGGAATAGGGAAGGTGAGCAAAACGTGGTAATAATGGTTTTATCTTAAGTAGAGCTAAATAAATTCAACCAAATTAGTAGCAAAAGATTAAGCCACCTGCTCCTTTCTACCTCAGCTGGAAACAAGAAACTAGAGAGCAAATAAAACCCCCTAAAACCCCAAACCAGAAAATACCAGCTGCTCATCTTGTGGATGTGAATTTCTGTGGAGTGTTCAGCTGTTACGCTGTGGCTAATAAAAAACAAATAAGTCTGTTTAACCAGAGTACAGTGAAATAAATCTGCATGAAAATGGAATCTGTCCAGTTAAATTTTTTTTTTCTCAGTAGCAAAACGTGATGTCTCAGTATACCCAGTGACTGGTTGCTGAATTTGATACTGAGTTATTTCTCTGCAGTTAAGCATCAATTGTTACCACGTGGGAGTGATACAGTGTTTGTAATAACACAAACTCTTTTTCCCTCAGCAATGTTTCTCACCATCTTTGCAAAGTCTGGTGAGCAGCAGTGGGTTGCCTCCAAGTCCCAGTCCGAGTCCAACAAGGAGATTTTCAAGGTAAGTCACCAGGTCATATCAATGACAGAAAATTGGTGTAGGTTGTTCATAGTAGGCATTTGAAATACCAGAATTTGTTATATCCATAATTGATTTCTGAGCACAAACATAACTTCATATACTGTAGGCTTTAGATTTTAGTGTTGTAAAACATCTGTTAAAATCCTCATGTCACAGCATTGGGAAATGGGCTGCATTGTGGCATTTGTCTTCCCAGTGCAGTCTCTGTATTGCTCTCATTCACATCTTTAGTAATTGAATTCTGGAGGAAAGAAAACAGAAACAGATTTAGGGTTTGTTACTCCTTTGAGTGATGTGGGCATACAATTAAATTTTACTAGGCCCTCAGAGTTCAGCCCATCAACTGAGATGTAGTCAGTGCCTGGATGAGAGCTTTTAGACTGCCCCAGTTGTGAAATAATGTAATTAAACTTTTCCTGCTGAGTTCTGTGCTTCCTGGCCTGTCTTCAGAGGGGAAAAAAAAGGACTTGTTTTGGTTAAGCTATTTTAATGCCTATTTTCTTAGTGGTTTCCATCTAGTAGTTTGTTTTCTGAATATCTTTTGATACTTTTTTCAACCTTTCTCTTTTAATGGTGATCTCAGTGCAGCATTTGTCTTCTTTTAGCAGGAGAAGCCAGAGCCCAATTAACTGCATTCGACCAAGTGTTCTTGGATCAATCAAAAGAAAAGGTACAGTATTTAAGTTTAGCTAATACAATAGGCCAACTTGGTAGTTATATAATAATTCATTTAGCTTTCTTCATAATTCTGTCCAATTGGCTGATACTTCAAAAAGTGACTAGAAATAGAACATATTACACATAGTGAAACAGACAAATCATTAAATTAGGTTATATTATTCCATAAAGCTTTTAATTCCATAAAGTTAGTAATTGTTTTGTTCTAATTCCTCCCCATTGCCATGGTCATATAGATGTGATAAAAAATCTGATGTAACTTGCTTAACAAAACAATAAATACAACTATTGGTATATTTAACTTAAACAGAAAACTTTGAAAGTCCTGGTTAACTGAAGCACACAGGTACTGTACGTTTCAAAAACTCTTCAAAACCCAAAGCTGATGCACAGGCCTGGTAGGCACCTTACAGCTTTATTAGGAAATGTTTCTCTGTCTTTCTGCATTTTTGTTCAAGTTTAACTTCTGGCAATTTTATTGCACCTATTTTTATATCTTCAAGCTTCACTGTTGTTGCAGAACACCTCTGGCTCTGAGACAACTTCTAAAACACTTTCATCTGAGTTCTGTCATAGCCTATTTAAGCATATCCTCTCTTCTTCTAGAGTGTTTGGAAATCAAAGTCAATAGAAAAGTTTTGTGATAATCCTGGAGCTTGTTCTTTTTCCTTATTTTCAGCTTCTCTGCTCTGGTGGAGCTGGTCAGTGAACTGATAGCTGGAAAATTGAAACAAAAGGATTATTCTTCACTACTGAAGAATAAATATCTGATATCTAAGCCTTATCTAAGTTAATAATTCACTAAACTGTACTGAAGTTGGACAAAGTAGTTACAGGAAATAGACAGTCTTTAAAATTTCAGCATTTAAATTCTATGTTCTACATATGAAATAATCTTTTATAAGTTTGAATCTCTATTCTCTTTGCTCTGTAGAAGTACATTGAAAGTGGATTTTAGTTTAAATGAGTAGTAATTTTTATCACTCTTTATCTCTTCCCAAAGGTGTGACAGAGATGGAAGATCACCCAAAAAGATTATTCCAAGGATCCACCAACATGCTAACCCCTGAAGCTGCACATCAGGCAGACCTTGGGGCATGGTAAATGCTGTGCTGTTTATTGTCCCTTTCAGCAGAAGCATTACAAATCCTTTTTTTTCTAGCAGTGATTATGCTTGAAGATTTTTGTGCTTGTTTTTGTCTTTTTTTAATAGAGATATCTCATAATGTTACAGCACTGAAATTATCACAGTAAACAGGCAGCAGTGTTGCTTCACCTATAGGGGTGTTGAGCATGTTTAGGAAAAGACACCTCATGGATGATAGCTTTTGGAGTCTGATTCAAATTGCAATCAAATGTGAATGCTGATGCTTTTTGAATTGGGTTTTTCTTCTTTTCCCTTGCTCTTAGTCACAGAGGAACATGAGTCTGACCCTCCCTGGAGGGGTCAGAGGAGCTGGGAGGAGATAAAAGTACATTGTTAAAAATTGTAGTGATTGGTAATAGCAAGGGATTTTGATCTAGTGTTTTACAAAAGGTTAATCATACGTAGGGTGTGCCCACACAACTGTCAAGGGTTCACAGTATTTCTGTCTTTTTGCCTCTCAGCTGACATACAAGTCATGCACAAGCTTTGAGTAGCAATAGCAAAATAGATGCTTTAAAGGTACTTTAAAAACACATCTTTTTTGCATACTCTGTTTACTGTGGGGATAGCAGTGTGGGTTCACTTGCTGCATCTTAGTGTAGGAGATGGTAACTTTAAAAAAATTACTTTGCTGCTATCACTGATGATAGATCAGCTGTAGTATGAATTTGTGTCCTGTGAAATACGTAGTACAATGGAGGATGGACAATTTATCATTGGCTCTCTTGGCAAAAAGGCCTCTGGCTGTTGTGCTGGCCCAGGGCTTTGAGGAGGGAGTAAAAAAAAATCCACTCCTCCACTTTGAGGAGTGGATTGTTCAGCCTGGGCCTTCTGATCTGTGCCTCATTTTTGGGTGAGCAGAGGAGATGGGCAGAGTGTCCTGTGTGTGTCTGGAAGTGACTGCATGTGTAGGTGCAGGTGTGTTTCAGATCACAGGGCTTGCTGCCCTTCAGACATGCACACGTGTGTTTAGAACGGCTTTGTGAGGATTGGGGCTGGGTTTGGGCACTTGCCCGAGCCAGCGCCTCGTTTCTCACGCCGTGGCGTCGCTCTGTTTTCAGTCTGTCCTCACACGCCCTGGACGACAACAGGAGCAGTGCAGGCTCCTCCTGTGACTCCCCAGCTGAAGTTGGCACCAGCACAGACTCTCCAGTGTCGCTCTCTGACTCCAGATCCCCGTTTTTACCCGTCGATCTCACGGCCAAGTTACCGATGAACTGAGAAGCGGGAATCTGCTGATGGACACCGGGAAACAGGCGGGATACTGCCCAGCCTTGCTGTTGTGTGTAACCCCTTCTGTTCCTCATAGGAACTTCAGCAATGTCATTACTTCTAGAAAACTTCCAGAATAGTTCCTTGAGGAGGAATTCACCTTTCTAGTGGTTTGTATGACATTTACTACAAGACAGAAGCATTTGGGCCGCAGACACGTTGGGTGCTCCCATCAGTCAGCAGGCTGCTGGTTTGCAGTGGATGTGATCCCCTCGGCATGAGTTACAAACACTGTACCTGTGTCCTGCTTGTGGAAGACTTGGCTTGCCAGCAGCCAGGGTCCTCCCTGCCTGTGGAGGAGCAGATAACTCACTTTTGCCCTCAGCCTAAAACCAATGAAGCAGCTTACTAATTGTTTCTATTCCCAGAGTGTTAGATATTTATATTTTTTTTTCTTCTTCATGTGAAAGGGAGAATATTGCAGGGGGGGAATTGATTATTGTTATTGTTATTATTATTATTGTGTTCTATTATGATTGGCTCTTGATCAATTCTGTGTTCCAGTGGATGCCAGAAAAGAACAAATTGATGAATTGTCAAATTTATATGTTGGATTTTATTCATGACCATGACTGCTGTTGTGACTAAATCTAAACTAGGTGTGGAACATTCTTCCGGGGTTTTGTATCTGGCATTTGTTTCTTTTTCTCCCCCATTTAGATGATGTATAGGAGTGGTAGATGCTCTGTTAAAGGTCTTTCAATAGGGAAAAATAGTGACAATATTTGGAACAATACATTAAATCCTGATTTACAAAATTTAGTATTTTGTACTTCAGAAATGCATTGTTGTAATAGTCAGGATTTGTCCTGATGTATGATAGATACAGTGAGGAATCTTGAATGCCTTTTCACAGGCTGAGGCCATCAAACATATTTAATCTGTGTTTAATTTCCGGATGTCGTTTCCTCAAACAAGGACATCAAGTCATTTCTGCTGTTGAAAACTTCAGATGCTGATTGGAAGCCTGGAATCTGGTAATCTGAGATTCTTGAAAGTCAGTGTGTTGAGGCATGATGATCTCAACTCTGAAATTCCCCAGCCAGGAGGAAGAATTTGCAGACCCCCCCCCCCATGGACAGCTGTCTGGGATTTTGCAGTGACATCCTCACTGGGGTTGTGCAGCTGAACTCCCCCAGCTGAGTCCCTCTTTGTACATGTCTGTGCATCTGTGCTATGTGCTTTCAAACCTTCTCTCCAGAGAGGTTAGTAATGAAGCAAAATGTTTCATTTTTAAACCCTAAATCTTTGTAGTGTGTCATAAAGCGAGAAAAGTATGGAAACTTCTTCAAGTAGGGGAAAAACCTGCCCTGAACTCTGCTGTGAAAGATTCACATGGATGAAGCTTTGACTGACAGCAGCCATGAAAATGAGAAAGGAATGACTTGGAGTGCAAAGACCTGGTGACCTGAGGGCCAGTGACCCATTTCTGTGTGTCCTTATGTAGAGAGAAAATAGAATGTATTTAATAGTCTGACTCTGTTCTAGGTAAGTTACAACATGGTTTACTTCTGGTATCATTCCTCTTAAATTATTGTAATAATCACCCTGCTGGTTGCAGTCCCTCCCCGAGTCCAGCTGCCCTTTGTCCCTGAGCAGACGCACACGGGAGTGCCGGGCTCTGTTTGCTCTCTCTGCTGAGGCAAAGTTTGGGTTTGCAGTTTCAGGTTTGTGCCAAAGAGTTGCTGTGCATTCACTCTTCTGTGGTGAGAGCAAAACTCTTTTTTTAAAAAAAATCTTGCTTATTTCTTAAGAATGAACCTCCTGGTGTCTCTTCCAGTCTTTGTTAGAAGACACATCAGTATGGGGGGTTTAATAGCTGAGTGTGGGTCAACTTGTCTCTTTTCTGTTGAATATTTATGCTATTTTTCAAATAAGTGCCAATAAATGGAAAAATAAATGTGTTTTGCTGTTTCTGCACTTTTTTAGATAACCATATTCTTGTTTCCTTCTGGGATTAAATGCTTTCTTTTACAATTAGAATATCTATTGTAATTTACTTCCACCCAGTCTAGTTAACATGCAAGTAGGTATTAAAATCTACAGCAGACGTACCTTGTTTTCCTCGTGCAATGCTGTCTTGCAGGTCTGTGACAACTCCAGGAATAAAGAAGAATAAACCCAAATATTTTTGAATACGAGTTACATGTGTCCCTAGTTTATACCTTGAGGAAGCTGTGGTGAAATAGTTTGGAAGACAGAAGCTACTGTTGGCTGGTGGGAAGTACTGAGGGTCTTAACTCTTGGGAAGAAGTGGGGAGTCTTTGTGGTTTGCTTTAATAGGGCAATTAATTCATAGAATTATGGAATGGGTTGAGTTGGAAGGGACCTTAAAAACCATCTCATTCCACTCCCTGCCATGGGCAGGGACACCTCCCACCAGACCAGGTTGCTCCAAGCCCCATCCAACCCAGCCTTGAACAGTTCCAGGGATGAGGAGTCCACCACCTCTCTGGGCCAATTGATGCTGTTGGAGCAGAGTGAAATAGTTATTTATCTGTATCCATTCCTTTCCCTGCTTTTGCAGAAATTGCTTTGAAATTGTGGAAGAGCATCTCCATGTTTTATCTCCATGTCACCAAGAAGCTGCAGTTTTGCTCCCTGGAGTCCAGGGACACATATAGGGTTTTTTCCCACTGAAATGAAAAATTTTGGAACCAATTATACTCCAGAATGTGTGTCTGGATGCAGGGAATCAGGATGTTATACAATGCACATAGTCAACCCTGTACTTGTCTAGTAACTCATGCTTTTCATATTGCCTCTGCTTCTCCTTGGAATTCTGCCACGAATGGCACCTTCCAAAAATCACACTTGGGTTCGGCACTTGCTTGGTCTGGTTGAAAATTATCCTGCAGGATTTGTTGGCAGTTAAATCAGCTCTTGGGCCACCGTGTCTTCCTTGACAACTGACGGGTGTTTTTCTTCCTTCCACCTTCTCCAGAGTGACACAGTTGCTGAGGGAACGTCGGTAACCGTGCCAGTGCTCAGGGGGCTGTATTTTTGGAATGAACCCTTCGGTGGTTGCTGCATTTAGCAGAGGGATAGATACTTCCCTCTGGAAGAGAGGTACAAATGCCAGGAAAAATGAGCCCGTGCCTCAGCTAGATTGACTTGCAGGGTCTTCTGTGTGTTGCCAGCGAGGCAGGTGACCTGAATGCTCAGCTGAGCAACTGCCCAAGGACCTCCTGAGATCAGTGTAAGAACTTAATCCTAAATTCTTACTTTTCACCTTTTTTAAGAAAACTTGAATGTAAATGATCACCAACCCATAGAAACAAAACAAGTCTCCAAAGTCTGGTGAGACTGAGGTATTTCCATTTTTAGATGTGGTTCCAGTATCAGTGCTGTGTGAGTCCAGCCCTGCTATTGTGCAATGACTTGCCAGTGAAGTGACTGGAGGGACCTCCAGCAGCACATGAGCTTGAGAACAGCTTGTGCCTCCCTTAGCAGTCGTCATTGCAGAAATGTTCACTTTATGCTGTTGTATTCTTGCATGTGTTGGAGTCGTAACTCATTTACTTAAAATAGAAAGCTTCAGGAGTCATAATTAAACTGTGTGAGCTCTTCCTATCCTGTTTTAAGCAACCTTTCTCATCACCAACAGGCAGATGGAGTTTAAGTTGATCCCTCTTCTCCTGGAAGCAACAAGTTAAAATATTTGTAAATGCAACTGAATGTTTACAGCTACGGTACAGTAATTAAAACCTTACTGACACAGAAAGGAGTGCTTGGCAAGAATCCTTTTCAATAACTGGGTGCAAAAATTGTCACCTCAGGTTCATTTTCTAGGGCTGGTTGTTTTACCTGTACCAGTGGAGCCTTCCCATTTCTGCATATCTGGTGGGAGCATCCTTGTTTGATAAACTTGAGAGCAGCTGCCAGCCAGCCCAGGCCTCGCTCAGGAGCTGCCTTTCCTCTGGCACGGAGCACTCGAGGCAGACACCCTGCATCCCAAAGACCCAGACCCCACACACACGCTGAGACTGCTTCCACCACTGCGGCTTTGTGGTAGAAGCACGAGAGAGGAGGCCAAAAAAATAAACCACTGAAGGAGAATAACCTTGTTTGACTTTCAGTAGCTGGCTTGGGAGTAGAAACTTCAGAAGGGGGAGGAGTCAAGTGCATTTAAACCAAAACCAAACACAGCCTCCACATGCCTTCGTGCTGGCTCCCCTGTGTCTCTCAAGGAACTGGTGAGACATCCCCAATGTCGCAAAGATTCCTCAGACAAATCTGGCATTTATCAAATTTTAAAATTTTTCTGTTAGTTTGGTTTCTTCTTCTTTTATTTGCTTCATAAGAGCCTTAGAAAATGCTTGCTATTTTAAGACTTCCTTCCATGACAAATAATTGTATGTAAACGTTCAGAATTTTGCTGGATGTCAACCCAGGTAGGAAGAGCTGCTCAAGAGGAAGCAGGTTTTGCTGCAGGGACTAATCTTTGGAAATGTGGTTCTCCTGGTTACTTTTTGTCTTTGTGTGGAGAAAAATCAAACCCATGATGTGCATAGCACGCGTCGGGGTGTGTGGCACAGAAGTCAGGTACTGTGGTGTCTTTCAAGCCAGTTTAAATAAAGCTGGCACTGAAAACGCTGCAAGAAGCTTCCTGCTAAAAATACATCAACATCCTTTCATTTTAAGTGCATTCACTTCAGCAGTTTGGATTGTGGAGATTCCTGGCAGATTCCTGAGGGAAAGGCGCTAATGGGTTTGGTGATGTTGACGGAACATGGGTTTCCAGAGCCCTACTGCAGTTTTGTCTCTTGATGGTGGTTTTTTGTTTGTCACAGCAAATGCTCATCTAATGCCTTGATGTTCATACCTCAAGCCACCTAGTGTGCAGTTTTCTAGAGAAGAACACTCTCATTCTGTTACTGTAAATCATATTTTGCTATTGAAAATTTTATTGCTAATTTTGTTCTTTTTTTAACTGGAAACATGGATTTAAGTTCCATCACAGGGCACCCGTTACTTAGGTAGACTTTCTTACCAGCCTTTTTCCTCACAGTGAGGAGACACCCATAGCTGTAGTCATGGTTGTGCTCTAGCTTAAATTATTTCTTTGCAGTCTCTGCTGTTTTGAAGACCAGTGTGGTCGCTTTGCCTGCATGTAATTCCACATTATATTGTCAGCATGGCCATACAGCTTTGCAGATTTCCTAGAGCTGATGTGCATTAGCTACAGCTCATTATCCAAAGTAAACAGCTCATTAGCATTCAGTGGAGAGCTTCTAAAGAAGACAGAAATACACCCAAAAGTGAGTGTATCCCCTTACTCAGCTTTAGCTGTGATGCTGCGAGTGTTGCCTGCCTGTGTTCATTCCTCCAGCTCTCCTTTTGGGAGGATGCACTGGTTCTCCAGGCTCCTTTCACTGAGGTCGTTCTCTGTAAATGGCTCTTGTCCACGGCATGGTGATGGTTTCCCAATCCTCACCAGCTCCTGTGGGGCAGTAACAAGTGATGGGTTGCTGGCAGCAGTGAACTTCACTCTCCTTCAGTGGTTTCAGTCATAATTTAGTTTCCTCAGGCAGCACATTATGCCTGCAGGAAAGAGACTCCAGCACTATTAACTTTGGCTGTTTCTCCTCCAGCTCTCGTGGGAGATGGTGCCTTCCCTACACTGCAGCGAGCAGGTGAGTGCCCTGTTTCCCAGGTACAGGAGGGAACCTGTTTTCTATGGTCGTTTGGCCCCTCTCTGCACAAAACTGGCAGCAGGGTCAATACCAGGATTGCTCAGCCCTGCAAGCTTTGTAGGGCAGTGTGTTCCCTTCTTTTCTCTGCCCAGAGGGGCTCATGCAAGGTCAGAGGGCAAAGCACCTGAGCTGCTCCAACCTAGCAACTCAAATGCCCACCTAGCAGAGAAGATGGTTCAAGGTTTTGGGGTTTTTTAAGGCCTCCTGTACAAGGGGTTTTTTCACACCTGATCCTTAAATTTGATGTTGCCCTGAGTGTAAGTCTGAATTCTGTGAGATTCACACTCCTGAGAAAGGAAAGGGGCTATGGAACTCGGCATTTATAAGGAAAGCTGTTATAAGCAAAGCGAGGTATCCTAAGTATACATTGACAAACGAGGACTGAAATACAATGGTTTATTGCCAAACCTATTTGGCAGCCTCTTTCAGTTCAGGCTTCTTGGTTATAAGATACTTGTGAGCATAAAACGAAATAACATGATTGGCTTTGACAGTTCTTAATTAGCTGGTTGCAGGATTTCTCTGTTTTGTTGAAGGCACAGTTCTGTGCACGGGCTCCTCTTGGAGCTGCTGCAAGTGTCCCTGTGGGGCAGTTTCAAGAGGAGCAGTGACTGTTCCCATCTGACAGCAACGCCCCATTGTCTTCCTGGGGCACGTCTTGAGACATGTCAGCAGCAGCACTCAGCTTTTCCCTTTGCAGGGACTGATTTGTGTCCAGGTGGTGGCCATGTGAGGATGCTGGACCTGCTCCCTGGGGCTCCATTGCCAGCTGCGATCCCTGGTGCAATGAACTGATTCCTGAGAGCCCGGCCTTTTTCTAGAGATCTGGAACAGTGAACACTGGAACAGTGCACTGCGTCTACTGAAGTTTCAAACACTCTGTGATTCACTCCTCTAGAGAAACAGGATCATCTCAGGATTTTCTCATCCAGACAAGTGCAAACAGCTAGAGAAGATCATGTCCCAAGCCTACAGCGACTGGGAGTGACGCTCCCCGAAGCGATCTCGGCAGCGTTCCCACTTCCTGCTGCCAGCACGGCTCGTCTGAGGTGCCACAGCAAGTGCTGGGTAAACAGCAGGATTGTTTCTGCTGGATGATCTCAAAGCTCTCCCAACTGTCTGCTGAAAATACTTGCCCATTGCAAGGAAATGACTGTTTGTTTGTGTTAGGAGTCAGGAATGGGAAATGACGTGAACACTTAACTGTTTTCCCTGGTGTTTCTAAGATGTATATTCACTGTCTCGGGTCTTATTTCCAAAGGCATTCAGTGTTTCCTGAAACTCTAGTATATAAGTACTAGAGGTATGTGCATGCACATAAAGACATATAAAATCAGGAAATATCTTACAAATCTTGTGTATCCACCTGGTGAAATTTTACTGGTGCCCCGCTGTGACTATGCTGTAATGTAATTTGATATATTCTCCCTCAGTGCTGAACTGAAACTGTCCTCAGGTCTTGTTTTCCCAACTGGGATAAATCTGTGATTCTGCAGTGTGCTGCACCTCCCTGAAGGAGAAAGGACTCAGAATTCACACTTGTCATCCTTATTTCACCCAGCACCCGTTTTATCTGCATCTGCTGAGTTACTCTGTGCATTTAATATTTTTTTTTCTGTGTATTGCTCCTCCCTTGCCTTGACAAAGAAGTGGTCCAGTGTTTTTAGTCTTTTTTCGTTGACAATAACTATTTGTTCCTGATTTCTTTGGTCAAGGTGTTTTTCTAAACCAATCGTTTCTCTTCAGATTCCCTGAAAATGACCGCTGGCATCTGTGATCTCCATTCCCCATGCATGTGCTGTCCTGCAGGACTGAGGCAGCTGCAGGTGTCAGACGTGGTTACAGTGACTGAGTTCCTACAGGTGAGATTTTCAATTGTACTTCTGCAACTGCCTGGCAAAACATGATCCTGGTCCATGACTGGAACACCAGGATATAGGGGAAAAAAAGGTCTGCGTTGGGCTTTTTTAATCAGCTTGGGCACAACAAAATGTTTAGCCTGGCTGTTGCGTGCTAAGATAAGGCACCACATGGCACTTTTATCTCCCCAACTTCTGTTCCATTCCCTCACCTTTCCCCAGGCAGCAGCAGCTTAAACCACCTGGTGAAAATCAGAATTCACAGCGTAGGTACTGAGGAACAGCGAAACTACAAGAACAGAGCCGTGCAGTGGCATGGAAACACCGACCCAGCCACAAGCTCAGTGCTGGAGGGAAGTGCTGTGCCTGCAGCAGGCTCTGGCACACGGCCTTCTAAACCAGCTGGGAACCCTTTTCGGTTTTTTTTCTTAGTGATTGTTAATGTTTGACTTTATCATCTGATGCTGGTCAATGACACAATCCCAGTTCTTCCGAGAATCAAACTGAAATAGCATTATATAAGAAAAGTTGTAGTGGTTAACAACTTTTTTCAACTTCTCTTTCTCCCTTTTTTTTTTTTTTTTAAAGAAACACTTGTTTTTGCACATTTTCTTTGTATTTCCACGCATAAGCAGAAAAGTGACCCATAACATGCAGAGGGAAAGAAGGTTTGATATCCAAACTTTTTATTCATGTCAGAGCATACTCTATAGACTTCTTACAAACAAAGATTTGTCTGTATGAATCCAATGCAGTAATAGCTGCCCTTTTAGAATTAACATCTCGACAATGAAATGTCAAATGAAGGGAAATGCTTGTTGTATGAAACAAGATTAATGTTCACCTCAAATGCGAAACTGGCATTTAAGCAGGAGTTTCTGATAGAAAAGAAGTCCCTGTCGTAGCTGTGGGGGAGGGATGTAAAGAAATGCCTTTGCTATTACGCTTAGTTTGGTCTCTCAAATGGTGAATTTTGTATTAGTATGAGTTCAGCTTCCATTCATGCCACTTCCATGCATCCCTATGAAATGAAGGGATCTGATTACAGAACTTGTTTTTATTGTCTAATAATTGTGGTACAAAATGGCCATTGCAAGAAATTATTTCCCCAGGTAAGAAAATGAGCACTCAATGATATATTGGTAATGATGAAGTAAGAAATTTGAGAATTACTTCTTCACCTAAAATTCATGGTTTATTTCATAATTTCACTGACGGAATTTTTCATTTTCTTCAATGATCAGTCACGACTCTCACCCCTCTGGTATGTATTTACAGAAGTGTTATGTGCCAGCCTCGGCAGGTACAACCACAAACCAAATGAGCGTTTTTACAGAAGACAGTTTGCTTTTATAGTGATCACGCACTGATGTGAACATAGACTAAAAATAACAAATGTTGTTTTAATAAGGATTTTTTACAGTAGGCATAGATATAAAAGTTTTTTCAAATTATTTTCACAGGTATCACTGAACATTTCATAGCTGTCTGTTACAGAAGCACCGCAAAGTGCTTTGAGTCTTTCATTTATTATACACAGTTAAAATATATTACACTTCTGAAGGTATCTTAAATCACTGAACAGTTTTGCTAGCATCTTAATGAGCCAAATGGGAGTAAAAGGCAGTCCACATTCATGATGTGAATATACAGTAAGGTGTTTGACATCCTATGAACTCATTGCTCATGTTCTCAAAATAACCATGGTGATGAGACCTGAAAGACAAGAATTAAGAACTAAACACTTCTATTTCACTCCAAATCAAACGTTTAAAATACAGTTTACCCTGTCACAGGCCAGAAAATATGATACAAGTGAATAAATACAATACAGAATGCACTTATATATACACTTAAATATTAGAAGTATCGCTCCAAATTTTGATGTAGTCAAAAAATCAACGCTGACACGTGGTGCATCTAATAACTGGCTATCAAAGAAGATATAAATACTCCAAACAGTTACTGATCTCTCTACTGGAAAATCTTAACACTGAGCTTTTGACTTGGGTAAGTCTAACACTAGCACCCAAACCCCATTTTTCATGGGGCCAGTTATGGGCAGTGTCATTCGAATGCTGAATCATCAGTAAGGCACATCAGTTGAAGGCTCCAAGGCTTTTTTTCTGCTCTGTGCATGATAACTGATCAAAGACCAGTTTTAGACAAAGATGTTAAGCTTCCTTGTCAGTCTGCAGAGGGAGCTTTCAACAGACTCTTTGTTGTGACCTTTAGAGAGGGAGGAAAAAAAGAACTGCTCTGATAGAGGTTAAAAACAATAAAAACCAGATGAAAACAGGAAACAAGGGCTAATAAACCTACTCATGACACATTGAAAAGGTTGTTTTAATTATGTGCTGATACAGGAAAAAGTACAAATCTGCAGTTCTTAGCCATGGGTTATATTGCACAAGGTAAGGAAGGTAGATGGAAGAACATAGGGGCTCCCTGAATTCCAGCCTTGAGTAACACCAAAATAACAATTTATCAGTTCTTGGGCAATCTCACCTTCTTGCAGGCTCAGACGATGTCACTGTAACAGCCTTTCACTGCAGAAAGCTCAGCTAAAGCCTACAGATCTCACCACAGATGAAGACATTTCTGAGACTATTTTATCTCCTACCACTCCATACTGGTGGAACTTGGCTACTTTATGAAGATGGTAAAGGCAAAAGCACGACAGAACAGAGCAATTTTAGATCAGCAATTTATGCCTTAAAGAGGAACTACAGCTCAGCTGTTTATTAAGGTCTGTATTGGTTCAGACAGCCGATGCTCCCACAGCTGCTGGATCCTTAGCCTGGATCAATTCCATCATCACCGAGGAACAGCAGAGGCTTCTGGGGAACAGCCTGTACCACTTGTACAGGGACTTCCAGACACTAAAGGGTTTAACCCATTTCTGTAAATCAAATACTTCTTAAATATCATATAGTCCTGTTGGTGTGGTCTAACAATCCTTTCCAATTAAATGCTCCACAATCCAGGAGTACTTCCTGGTGGAACAAAGTGGCTTCAACTTCTCAAGAGCAATTGACTTTCTACATGAGCAAGAGCTGCACACAAAAGAATCTGTCCATGAACACTAAAAATGCTGAGAGCAAAGAAGTCAAAACCTGTCAAAACTTTATGGGGAATCTAGAAACAGGTTCAGTTGTTGCAAATGTATAAAGTCAAAGGGCTTAAAACTGTAGCTGGCACCAGCAGAACCTGGAGTAATTTTCAAAAGCAGAGATAAAAACAAAGTGAGGATTACTGCAAGGTCCTGATCTGAGAATTCATCAGCATCAGCTTGGGCAAAGAGCCACAAGTGAGATTTCAAACCACTTCAGCAGATGGACCTATTTAAGCCAACAGAGTGTGCATGAACCATCAAGAACTTGCACCTTTCCCCATCACTACCTCACCTCTAGCTATCAGTTTGGAGCTGCCTAGCTCTTTTCCTTTAAATCCTCATTTCTGCCACGTAGTGGGACAGGAGAATTGAGTTTAGTGTGACTGTTCTTCAAATCTGAAATAGTTATAGAGAAATAGTCATAACAAATGAAATGTGCAACTCAACTATGCTGGCTAATGCAGGAGCAAGTTACAAATCAGGAAGCACTGTGGATGGTAGTGGTCTGAGGGCTTACAACAACTTATTGCTACACTTATCATCTGCTTATTAAACAGGTACTCAGAATGAAGCCTTACAAAACAGCTCATGGGGGCTGGAGGGAGAACCACAGTAACAGAGTCTGCATTCTGCAGTAGAGTTAACTACTGCAATGCAAGAGTGAGAAACCGTGCATTCCACTCAGGTTTGTTGGCAGATAACTGTTGTTGGCCCATCATCAAATAAAGCTGAAATTAGCATGCAGGGGCCTGTGTGCAATAGGTATCAACTCAAATCTGGTCTAAAACACTTAGAGTAACTAATTTACCCTGCTATCACCATGGCTGCAAATTAAGATCTAAGCCGAGATGCAAAACAAAACGTAACGTGGTGCTTTGTCTCCATCCCAGTTCCTGAGGCCGCTGGCAAAGACAGGCAAGGTTTTCCAAACTCATAGATGTTGCAGGAAAATGTTCATAAAATCCAAAGTACTTACCTAAAACATAAGCAGCTACTAACTTCTGATTCACACTTAAGTGGAGGTAGAGAGGCACCAGGGATTCCATTTCCCCCAATGTAGGTAGCATTAGTGCTGCGACACACACTACTCCGAGGAAGACTGTGAGTAAACTAGGTCCCGACGAGGCAGTTCTGTTTTCTGAAAAAGCAAGACAGCACCCATTGTGAGGAAGATCTAAATAATATAAACATCAAGTATTCTGCAAAAATGTCTGCAGTACATGGGAGCTGAAATATCCTCAGATTTTCCTTTTTGCTCTGGAGTTTGCAGGGGGTGGAAGACAACTCTTAAACCCACCCTTCTAAACCTTCTGCATTCTGCAGTGGAGGAGGCTGCTCCCTGTTCTGATGCTGGAACTTGTTTTCACATGACTTCCCAAACCCCTCCCTTCTGGAGGAACAGAGCCTGCCAGGCCCCGTTGCTATATATACGCACTCAGGACAGCTGGATGTCTCAGCAATGCTTGAGGTTTCCCTGTGCATCCTGACTCCATTCCTTGACATGTTCCTTCAGTGATCAGTAATCAATCAGTCAAGAGCACCCAAAAGACCTGCACAGGCAGGCAACTGTTCACACCTCCTGAACAAAACCTGCCTGCAGCAGGAGCACAGGTTCTTGGGCCAAATGAGCTCCCCTTCATTCTTTACAGGATTCAAGGCCTACACCTGAGCCAGAGTCAGTGTAGATGCCACAATTAGTAAAATTTGAATCTTACTTTAAAAACTGTGAGAGTGAACCACTCTGACAGTCCAGAATTACCAGAATAAGGAAATGCAAACCACAGACAATAAAGAGTCCTTCATAGTCTTTACTGCCCTGTACTTTAACAGCTGGAACCTACTCAAAGGCCCACTGTGTCATCTTTGAAAAGAGCTGTTAACGTGTTAGCTGAATACCTCTAACCAAATCCTTAAGACCCATTGGAAAACAGCCAACGTTTTTATCAACTTCTCCTATCCTCAGTGACCAGCAATATGTGCTCTACTTTAATTCCATAAATCTCTTATTTCCAGGTTGCAAGTTACATGCAAAACTGCAGTTTCTTCGTTTACTGCTTTTCTGTAAGTAAGCAATATAATGTAGTCAACAAGGTTTTCAAGCAGGGAAATCGCATTTGGATTAAGACCAGTATAAGATTGTTCAGGACGGCTGTCCTGGAGCAACTATCACAGGAACATTTTGTTCTGTGAGCCCAGAGACCTTTGTAGGTTTGCTTTAACTCTGTATCCTGCTAATACCTATTATGAGGGATTTTTAATAAAAAGTGTTTCACCAGCCAACAAAAGCAGTATAAATACTGAAACAGATTCACTTTAACATGAACACTCTGTTATCTATTCATCTATGTTCTGGAATTGATTTTTATTGTCCTGAAAAATATAACAGTGACAAGAACATTCAGTATAAATCAGTAAAAATAACAAGGACGTAGACCATCAAGAATCAATTTAGATTTGTTCAGGTACGACTTGACACTTTTTATCCTACCCCTTCAATTTAACTGTCTGGCCCAGGTTTGCAAGCCTGTTGATTCACTTCCTCACTGCGTGTATGAAACACGCAGAGTTTTCAGCCACCAACTGTGCTCTTCTGTTCTTGTGGGACAGGCAAAGGAAAGGGCACAGAACAAGGAGCACTTTAGAAGATGTTCTGGCAATATTTCCTGCTCATCAGGAAATGGGGGATTAAGGGTTTGGAACAAACTCAGAAGGGGCATATGTTTTGAAAGAGCCCAAGGGAAAAAAAACCTACCATCCTTTCACAGATAAATTCCCATTGTCTGCATGAGAACTCCTGCTCCAGAGGAACAGTGGATGCACTCTCCAAGGTATGACATGCAAACACAGGGCAGCAAAGGGTCTTGATTGATCAAGACAGCATAAACAGAATAGCCACAGTTTGGGTTCTTGCATACTGTCATCTTCAACTGACAAAGACAGCAGTCTTACAGGTAAGTAAAAAGAACTATTTTTAAATTTATTGCTGTTTATATTTTAAAAATATTTTAAGTCTAATCTTTCCAGTCACTTGAGCTATTCAAAACTGATTGAGAACACAGGAGAGGTAAAACATTTCAGCTACCTGGTTGACACAAAGTCTGCTCAAAAAAGACACTTTCAGCCAGGTGTTCTTTTATTCGTTTTTCCTCCTCTTCCTTTTGTTGTTGTTGTTCCTTTGCAGATGGAAGCAGAGTAGCAATAATCTCCTTTTTCCCTAATGCTTTCCTCTGGCTCTGCTCAGACACTTGGAGACGGAATTTATCTATGACACCATAGTAAGAAGCCCGAACGTCTCTGTGACGAATAACACTGCAGAGAAAAACAACATTTTCAAACAGACGAACTACTAAGAAGCGTGTCTGTTCTGGAATTACATCCTATCTCACAAAGTCTGCCCTCTGTTCCCCCCCTCCAGATAATCTGAAATAATCCAGACCTCCATTACCTCCTTCATCACTCAACATTCTTGAAGACTTGATCTTACCTCCTCTCTCCCCTCCTTACATTTGCTTTAATTCCCAAATATAAATGCTCCAGGCCAAACAAGACAGTTCAGTCTTTATCTCAAGCCCATCTTTGCCTCAGTCTGAGGCCCAGCTGCCAACTGATGAAACATCAATTATCTGAAAGATGCCTCCTCCTCCTGTATCAAACCTGTTTGGTGCTGGCCAATGATTTTAAAACGTATTGGGGGACTGGAGTGGACAGGGAAGGAAAGGAGTTGCCAGGTGCTTGGCAAGCAAAAGTCCAGCTTCTTAAGGAAACCAGACTCAAAGCTTTACAATTTTACTTTCTCAGAAGCAAAACTCATTCCCTCTATAGACAAGAGTCAGCTAGGGATTTTCAAAATCAGAAACCCACCATTGAGAGCATGTTTGGAACCTATAAAAAGCACAGCTTTAAAATAGCACTGATCAACAGCAAAACAGACCTCTGAGCAGTGCTGTGCTCAACTGCCTCCTCTCCGCATTCATGATTCATCATGATAATACATATCTAACATTGAAAAGCTACAACATTTAGGTTTTGAAGTGCTATCAGCTCTTAGGGTAAATAAGGATTTCAACTATTTTTCCAGATGTTTTTTGTGAAAGGTTATTCTAAGTTTCCAAGATAACAGCAGCTAATCTGAAGAACATACGTACAAATAAGAAGGTTGCCATCTCATGAGGGGAAAAAAATGACTGTACCCTTAGTAACACAGGATAGTAGTCTTAAAATTGCTTCAAGAAACCGATCTTTGTGATAATATACACATTAAAATGCTGGGAGAAATGGATTTTTGTTTTTCAGACTTCATTTAAAGGAACTATGTCACATCAAGATATCTACAAGCATTAGCACGTAGCCAGTGCCTGCAACTGGTATCTAGTTTGAATAGACTATTCAACACAGAAACAGAGACCAAGTCATCTCCTCAGCAAGAGGGCTGCAGTGATGTTTTACATCACTTCAGAGGCAAAGGAGTGTGCCTATGACAGGCTTTCAGCAAGTGGAGTGTTGGCTGGGCAACTGCCTTCACTAAAACAAAAGGCTTTTCCCCCCCAGGACCCTAATTCACACAGCTCTCAGCATATCAGCACAGCAGATCAACTCTGATTTCTTCCTTTAACACTTCCTTTTAAATTGGTGTTCCTACTCCTAGTACCATGGTACTAACTACCAACCTAAACAGAATCTTTACATAACACTGTGCTAGGAGAACATGTATCTGCTGCCAAGCAAGGAGATATTTTCTGCAGACCCTTATAAACAGATACATTCTCCTGGTTCTTTTTAGAGATCATTGCATAATTGGAAGCTCTGTAGAATATCTGTTTATCTGGCAAATGGCCACACTTGCATAGTACTGCTCATATCCTAGCAGTAAACACTGTCCTTAGACAGCAACCACTGGAATGGGACGGGGGGGTTTGCTGCACAAAAAAATCCCCTTGGAACATGTGTATATCTTATTTTCCTTTATTTAATAAAACCCATTTGTTTAACCAAATGTAATCAAGCTTGTGTACATGTCTGCTAAAGAATAGAATAGCTTACTGGTACATTGGTATATTCTGACCTGTTTTGTTCCTTTTTAGCATTGTTGCCCCTGCTCACTGAAACTTTCTAGTTCCATGTTTTAAATTTCCTTTCTACTTGGTAAGTCCTTGGAATTTTTCAAATTGCACCTTAGGAAAACAATCTATAGGAATAAAGAGCCATTCTCCAAGCATTTATCTGACAAATTCTGTGTATGGCCATTTGTTAGCCAGAGATTCCAGGTGCTGTTCTACAGTTTGGAAAATGTCTATTCAAAAAGTTCAGTCTGCTCTTTTAGGTACTTCACACTTTCTTCAGCTGTATCTGTACATCAGCACAGAAATAATGTGGCAAATAGAAGACAAAACGAGTCGGTCTATTTTAGCTTATACACCTACTCTGCTTCAGCTTCCAGCAGCCTACAGACCCTGTACATTACTGTGGTCACTTAAGCAGCCTCCTTCTGTTCTGAGTTACTGGGCTGACACCTGACAGGAGAGACAAAGGGGAGATGCAGAGATCTGAGAATGAGAGGGGTGCTCAGGGTCAAAGGCAGGCAAAACTACCTTTATTAACACGGCCCAGGAAAACGTGCTCAGCAGAACTGCATACATTTCCATTTTGCCAGTCTGCAAACAAGTATTTCTCACAAACAAATCTCAACCCTCCGGGTTTTGCTTTTCTTGTTATTTCTAACAAAAAGGTGCTCAGAGGAGGTCATATTACTCTCACTCCTGATTTACAAACTACATTACAAGATGCATTCACTGGTATTTTATTTGTGCCCAAAGGCAAAATTAAAGAAGGACATATCTCTGATATTGTAATACCTCTGCTTTAGAGGGAAAGAACAGCAAAAATCAGAGCCACAAGTATACAGGAGATTAGGAAAACATATCTTTATCCAACTTACATTTTATAACATGCACGCTGTCATTTACAACCTCTCAAATAATAAAAGAAATTAAGATAATAAAATGTTGTGTATTAGGAAAAAACCCAGCCGACTTCTACTTACATATCAACACAGCACTGAGGCTTCACTGCACCAGTAGCATCCACCACCGCATATTTATTTGGAGTTGTACAAAGAACTGCAAGGAAAAGGACAGGAGTGGTAACAAATCATGAATTAATACATCACCAGCTTCATCAACAGATACATGTAGAGACACGAGTTTGGTTTTGTCACAGATACGATTTGTTACATGAATTATAATTGGACCGTTCAAGATCACCAACTAACCCTTAAATAGAACTTAACCTAAGAAACCCACCTTTGAATTTTAAGGCAAACTCATAGGGGTTATATAGAGTCAACACCTGCTTGTGTGTTGACTGGTCATCTGCATAAAATATAAGTTCTGTAGGAAAAACAAAAACAGGAAGATTTCCTTCCACTAACTCTGGCTGTCTTTTTTGTTGCTGCATTGGCACTGAATCCTCCTTGCTGCTTCTTGTGTTCTTATGATTTTGTATCCTCAGAGACTTCAGTTTTTGAATCGTTTAAGAATTCCAAAGCATTTTGGCAATTCTAAAGGAAAAAACGGGAAAAAAAAGAGAAAAGGCAAGAAGATTATTTCCATGAGTCTATACTAAACTGAGGCAGTTAATAAAGGTGTGAAAATATAAAACGTGATGCTTGATTATGAATCTACCTCTACTAATGCTCCTTCAAAAATACTGAGATAGAAAAAATATTTGCACTGGGTTTCCATCTATTTAACAAACTGCTATAAATAAATGGACAAGCACCTCTCCAGTGTATCATGGCAGCACTTGGGGGCCCAGTCCATGACCAAGGCTGCTTATGCTGGGTCTTTGCAACACAAACCAAACAACAACAGCAAGAAGAAAATCCCATCCTTGCCTCAGGACACCAACACCTGAGAAACACGAGGGCAGAAATGAGGAAATGCAAGGACACTGAGGCAGCAGGAGTCACTGTTTAGGCAGGAACCTTTCCATAGGGATGACCTCCCCAGATGAGGTATAATGAGTGAGGAATCTCCTCACCTAGGCACCCAGGTATGTCAGATCCCAGGGATTCAGAACAAAGGAATGGGGAACACCTTCACGTCTTGCTTAAACTAAACTCCCTGCTCCAACTGCGTGGTTACAAGCAATGAATGGAAAAATGACTGGGATGAGTACCACCAAACAGATTTGGGATTTACTATTTTATTAAGAGAAGATAGGTTTTCTACCACCACTGCCTCTAATCAAAGTACGACCATCACAATTCTTCCTCTGCCACCCCCCACGGTTCTGTTTTATTTTGAGTGACATTCCAGAACTAAAACCAGAACCCATGACCCAACCAAGAAACAATCCCAAGTGTAATTCATAAAATAAAATTAAGGCCAGACTCCTCAGCACACATACCACTGACTTAACACATGACAGAGAGAACAAAGTCTTCTCCTCCCTCCCGAGAACGTCGTATTTTACTGCAGCTTCTACAGGTTAATTATCAAACTGAAGGTGTCCTTTGAGGTCTAACTTTATAGTAAAAAATATTAAAAGAACAAAAAGTTCCTACTGACTCATTAGATGTCATTTCTACTTCCCATAAAGCTTTTTAAAACAAGGTACATTTCACCTGTTCTCCAGCCCATATACTGGATAGCTGCACCTTAAAGAATTTAGTTTCTGAATTTTCTAGCAGCAAATAGCCCAAACATTATGAACAATCAAAAACAAACGCTTGTTTCTGCATTCTAAACATCATGATGATCACATTTCCAAGCACCAGATACGTATTCCATACTTGAAACATGACACACGTTCATGTGTTTACTAAAGTATATCTGTCATACCATCAGATTTACAAGTTCTGACTCTTATTCACAAACTAAGCTTTTAATTTTATGTGTTTAGTTATCAAAATAGCAAATTATCCCCGTAGAATTTAAATTCATGGATCTCACCGGAATGTCTTTCCCCATGATCCAGTTTCTTTTCAGAGCACAGGTTTGTTTCCACTTCACTGAAATGCTACTAATAATATTCTGAAAACAAATCCCCAATGATAGTGTTCCAAGCTGATGCTCTGTTACCTTATTAAGAAGAGTCTAGAAAAAGAAATGGCTCTGTAAGTGGCAGTTTGGGTTCTGAGGGCTTCTTGGAATTACAGTGAATCCCTTTAGTTTCAGAAGAATCAACAAACTCTGGAATGACTTTGAACAGCAAGTGTAAGTATTATTTCTTGAACAACTCCATGCACTATTGCAAAGTGAGTTTCATTGTTCCATTCAAACATATTAAGACTATATGAAAAGCTAATGTGGAAAAACTGCCAGCATGTAGGAATACAAAATACCTTTTGATGCTTGTCATAGGCAGAAGATTAAGAAATATTTATTTAAGTTTCTTTTACCAAAGTTAGCTCAATGCAGTATGCAGTAAGAATATGTTGGAATCTTTGGTTCGCATATCTATCTACACTGTGCACATCGTGTAAAAGAAATACAGGCAAACTTTGACATTAACAAAAGGGATTTTTTTCAAATAAATGTTTTAAGCTACCATAAAACCAACAGCAAGCTACTGCTACACAACTTCACTAACTATGTGTAATAAGATTTTCAAGTATCATTTATAATAATCAGTATTATTTTGATGCTTTAGTTTTTTATTTAAACACTGCACATGTTTCATTCCCATTCCTGGCTTCATCCCACATCTCCAGTTTCTTCAGCTCAGGCCATGGCAAGTGTTCAGTGGCCAAAACTCCACAATTCTCAGTATCAGTGGAGGTATGGATCACCGTGCCTATCAACAGGTTGATTTTTGTTACACATCTGTGGAAAACAGTGCACAAACCTCCCAGGATTCCACAACCTGCCTGCGGAAAGCCACCAATCTTAAAAAAGTATATCCCATTATTGCTTCCTTTTCCTATTTAACTTGGCTGGTTGAGGAGCTACCACCCAAACTTGCAAAAGTAACGTCTGGCAGGCCTATAGTAGACACATTTGCTGACACGGCAGTGTCATTCAGGGTATAAATTTCTGGATTCCTAAGCAAGCAACTAGCATCCTTTTCGAGACAACAGTTTTAGCTTAGAAGTCACCTTGCTGGGACATCCTACCAAGTGAGAGCAGAAAAAGCACTTTTCCCAAAGACTGACTGATAAAGCACACATATGCTGGGGAGACGTGACGGTTTAGTATTGATGCTCTTGGTAACAGCACACTTTTCCCATCAAGGAGAAACTGCCAACACTTTTACAGAGAACGTTTGTAGCACCACAACTTCTCTGCCCAGATTAACCCCACAGCAGCTCTAACGGTGAGAATAAGGTCACGTACCCCAGACAGTTCATGAACAGAAACTCGGCTGCCGCTCTTCTGCACCTCCACTGCACCACAACCACTAAATTTTGTGGTCAACAGTCACCACGATTACTCGCAGCACATAAAGGGAAGCACAAGCAAATCCGTCCCAAGCCAGGATCTGTGGTCCCAGGCCTGTGACTTGCACTGCACAGATGGGCTTCTCCCAGCAGCACCAAGGAAATTCCCGGAGGAGCAGGGATCTGTCAGAGGTAACACTCGCCCGGGCCAGCGCGTAACACCTGAGCAATGCCAGCTCACTTCCCAGCGCCCTTTGAAGTCCTCACAAACAATTGTCGCTGGTATTTTTTCAGCACAATAAGAATCTTTCCACCGTGAAGTTACTAAATATATACTGCTGGTGCCACAATAGCACAGATCTGCCAGAGTTTCCTTTGAAATCCCTTTCTTCATGAATTTAATTTGACAGAGAAAAACACGAAGTGAAACGTAACTTCTCTCCAGGGTAGAAATAACATCAATTGTGATTTGTTTTTACTTAACAAGTATCTGCTGAATAAATAAATCAACTGAAGAACTTTTTTGTTCCCATTTTAACTTCCAACAGCCTCATCACCATGGCTTCCCAGTGCATTTGTTGGTTGTTTTTCTTCATAACAACTGCAAATAACTCTACAGAATGTCATCGGGTAAACACTTCATTCAGAAGAAAACCTCTTTACAGTCATGTTTCCACACTGCTGCTTTAAAAGTTGCCTAATTACAGTGTAATCTACTTCTTTTGTTACATCTCATGAGCTACCCCCTAAATCTACACGAGCCTTTCTACACTACATACTCAGTAAAACTGATGCCTTTTGAGTGCATATTTACAAAATAAACAACAAAATCTTCTTCAAAATTCCCTCCTATGCCAAGCCGAGCAATCACTTTAAGCTACATGCAAATGCAGCACGGGATCTGAAGCACTCCCTAAACATTTTGTTTCTCCAAAATGTTTTGAAGGCCTCAGTGTGCACTTACGCAAACCAATGTTTAAACTACCTGCAATTATTTGGGAGCGTCACCCAACGATGAGAGCACAGAGCCAGCAGCCAGGATGGCTGGATTCCATTATTGCTAACTCTGTCACTGACACTGCATGACCTTGAGCAAGTTGGTTAACCTCACCTCAATTTGCTGATCTATGAAGGCACACATTCTGCAAAGTATTTCAGTGGGCGGACAGTCCCCTTTGAAACGCTCTGATACTTTGCAAAACTGCTACTGTTTACAGGATGATGAGAAATGTCATCAGTAACTGTCTCCAGGATGCTGGAAAATGAAATAGTCTCGGAGCATTAACTATTAGCATGGATGACCACACGCATAAATCATGCTGATACTCACAACAAAATTTATTAGGACCACATTATTTTTTAAATGTTGAAAAGGTGACTAACGAAAGGAAATATTCAAATGCAACTAAGAAGCATGAAAAGCAGTGGAAAATTAAGTAACAGCTGTGCATTGCTTCTGATCCATTCTGCTACAGGCTCACAAGAATCCCAGAGAAGACATTCAAGGGCACATGTGCTTTAGTCTCTATTTTCTCACTTTAAGTTTGTGTTTAATGCACTAAACTGATTTTTAAACGTGTGTTGTGCTCATTAGCGCTGCGTGGCCTCAAACCGCCTGAGATTAACAGAGGGGAGCACTCTTCCCTGGGAGAGCGACGGGAGGAAAGGCGTTCCGAGCTGTGCCTACTGCCGGCAGGGCACGGCGGTAATTGCACACTCCTAATTGATCCTCTTTGTTCTCCAACGAGGAGCAGCAGCGATACGGGCTGAAGCAGCTGCGCGATAACGGCGCCTCCCGCAGCCGGCCCGGCACCTCCGC
>VWPU01011558.1:0-13296 GCA_013398955.1 Callaeas wilsoni | reverse complement strand
GCCAGACAGCACCTTCAGATGGCTACACAGGCTTGGAAACTTTACCTTGTGTTCCCTTTTCTGACACAAGGCTGATGACAAAACACGTATGTGAGTATTTCTGAATTACTTTCTTCTCAGAAATGGATTTTCTCCATCAGAAGTTCAGTTCTTACGGTTCTCCCATGACAGCTGCAGAAACACAAGTCCCCCTTCAAAAGCCAATGAGGTGCCTAGGTCCCACTGATTTTTGGTGAAACACAGTCTAGAGTACCTGAATCCCTTTGGAAGAGTTTTTAATAAGCCACCTAGATGTGTTTAGGATGATCCCTTGCATCTACTCGGGCTACATTACCCTTGTGCTGGGCAGGGAGCCAAGGCCAAGGACATTTCCACTCTGTGCTCCCCCCCACACTTCGTGAAGACACCGCTGGACACCATGGACCAGCGCTGCTATGCAAGAGCTGTGTCCGTGGGTCCAGAACACGTCAGGCAGGATGAAAAGAAAGCACAGTTCACTGCAGATTGCCAAGAAAATCCCTGTTCGCAGTCATTCGCCGAAGCAAAGAAAAAATAAAGCGAGAAAAATGTGGCAATATTTAGCACAAGAACTACTAATTACTTTCTCCTTACCTTGCCCTCCACATACTCTGGATAAATAGGGTAGTACAGAGAAGATTTGTGACCCAAGCGAAGAATCTCCTTTAGAAAGTATTTTGTATAGCGATGAAATACAGGATTTAAGACAAAGTGGCAAAGATGTCCATGTTCTTCTTGCTGGTGGTGATTAAAATGAATAAAGTCCTCAATGTTGTAATGCGATCGAATATACTCAATATCCTGGAAAATTAAGAATTTGAGAGTCAGCAGTGACCAGCAGCCACCTTGACAGGATTTTAGCAAATACCAACCAGTGAGTCTCTTTCTATCAATCAAGGAACTACATTTGGACACTGAAATCAAGTGTCTTTGAGAGCTGTCCTCAGTTGAAGGGCACTGACCGAACAGATATTTCTCGAAAATCTTTTGATTGTATGAAAACCTCTCCTTGCAGCTTGCCCTTATTTACAAGGAATGCACACCTGACCCTTTCCCCACAATGTTTGATACAGGTTAACAGACATCCGTGGAGGGAAAAACCCCATCCCCCACCTGTTTTTCTGTGTTCAAGGCACAGAAAGCCCAGGCTGTCCCTCTCACCAAACTCCAGCTGAAAAAGGGAATTCCACAGAGCAGAGCTGTGTAAGAAATGCCCTCCGACAAGTCTTCTCTGTTGAAGCGATAAGCTGATATTTTTGCACATTTATTCACTCAATCTTTCCTCTCATCTCTTAATATAATCAAGAGAATTATTCTTGGAAACAGGAATGACTTTTCTATCATAAAAACTAAGCGTCAGAACTGCTGAACAACCTAAAATCCACCTTTTCAGTCCTAGCAGAACGCCACAAAAGTAAGACTCGGAGAGTGTTTACTTTTCAATAATAATGTGCAATGTCTTTTTTTACTCCATCAGAGAATAGGCTTTTCTTTGTTTTCAAGTGCATAATTCACTATCACTTAGAATCTACTGTTGGAGAAAAAAGTTACGAAAGCAAATCTAGAAGGAGAATTACTGCTCTTTGCAGGATTTGTGGCAAAGCTGCTTATTGACTCGGAAAGTAGAAGGAAACAGGTGATTAAACACCTATTTAGAGGCAGAATGGCTTTGTGCTAAAGCACAAAAAAGTGCAGGAGGAAAACTTTCAGGACATAGCAGGAGCTTCTTGAAAGTAAAAGGATCATTTTTTTTCTTCTGTGTGTCAATCATCACCTATGAGCAGAGAAATAATACAGGGGGCATAGGCTAGGGAGCAGGGGAGCTTCTACAAGCAGCATTTTTATAGACAAGTCATTAGGCACGTGTACAGCGCCAAGCACAGAACTCAGCCTTAGTGCGAGGACCAAGCATCACGGAGCTCACGGAACACAAACTGAATTTACCATTTCATCCCTAGTGACAGAAACACCAACGATTTGATCCAAAACTTCTGCTACAAAAGCCTGTACTGGCATCCCATCCTGCAAGGCAAAGGCAACAGATGCACTTTTCCAACGTCAGTAGAACCTCCTTGCAATGGTAACTGCCTATTTCACCACAGAGTCCCAGCTCAAACACCTTCCTCCCAGTGCACCTCCCAGGCACATCCCACCCCACGAGGGCCCTGTTTGAGGCAGGTGTGGCTGGGCTCTGGAGCACACAGACCTTTCCTCACTGGGTTTTCAGTTGGGTACAGCTGCTGCAGGAGTGCTACGAGCTCAGCCACTGCTCCGGTCCTGCGTTAAGTCCCGATCTTAGGACAGAATTGAACACATATCTGCAACAAATACTCACTGGATCCCTGCGAGCCTCAGTGAAGATCTTTGAGTCATTCCAAATCTCTTCATTCAAGCTAAGAGTTTCAACCAGCATTTTGACACCCTGTAGGTCACTGGTTGTTGCTTTTCTTACATTAAATGACCTAAAAAAGGACAAAAAAAGAATTGATGTTGACTGTGTGACAAAATAAGGACAACTGCCAGGCTTAAGACAACACACCCTTCACAAGTACCAACCACATCTTTCAGAAATTGTAACTGATTGCTAAAGGACACTTGTTCCAAAGGCAGATATTAACTTACTGCATGGTAATAGAAAAGATCAGAGCATCTACTTGGGACAACTCCAGAATTCTGCTTTATCTGCTATTAAACACTCAGCCCAATCTATAACCACAGGTATCACCTGTCTTCAAGTAAGTTAAAGTCAGCAAAGAACCATACAGCAAATGTGGAACCTGTAGCTGCACACTGTGGCACAGGAGGGAAAGAGCAAGATAAAAACAGGGAAAGACAAGAAAAAATGAGAAAAGGACCGAGAAAAATAAAACTGAGCCAACTGTCATGGTCCAAAGTAAAGCAGGAACATCAACTTCTCCAAGAAGAAATTACTAATTTTTTTGTTAGGCCTTGGTGCTTCAAAGAGTAACACAGGAGGATAAACTTACATGACTGCAACGCCTCTGCTAAGCATGGAGCGCCAGTTACTACTCACACAGCAGTGACCAAAATGCCTGTGCCACGCATGGAACACCTTACCTACACACAGCAGTGACCTGGCACTCAGCTCTTTGCAGACTGTGAGCAAACACCTTCCCACCTGCTAATTTGGAAGACATTCTCTTCGCAGTGACAGTCTAGAGCAGCTGAGGAGCTCTCCCGGTGTCTGCCAAAGGCAGCAATCCCTTCCTGGTTACACACAGCTGGGGCAACCAACACTTGTGGAGTGCTGTCCAAGAAGCTGAGCTATAGCTTCAGTTCCAAGAAGTAAGTTCTTTCACCCACAGATAAAAAGTTGCGATCCGCATGGTGTAATTTTTTTATTCCTGTTCTTCTTGCTCTCAATTTAAAAGTGGAGGTGCTATTCTTCAGCTTCAGTCACACTGAGAGGCATCTTGTGGGACATGGGTTTGACGAATAGCACTTTAAAAACCCAGATTTACCAAGATTCTGGTATGTTACGAGAAATTTCACAGCTCAATCCACCGACCGTTTTTGAGCGCTCAAAAGCACACACTTGGTTACTAAATTACAAACTAATCCTGAACTTCTAAGCGAGCATCAGCTGAGCTTCCGCAGCTTTTCACGTGTTCCCACTGTCAGCTGCAAGACTCAACAAGCGCTGAGGAGGATGGCCAGCAGCCCCAGCACCGTGGCTCACTCTGCAGCCCCACTGTGCCAGCCTCTCGCTGCTCCCCAGCCCAGCAGCTCGGCCCCACACATGCCCCAGAGAAGGCAGCTGTGCCTACGGGGAACTGCATCTTGAGCGTGGCAAAAAAAGAACATGGGAACAGCTGAAACTGGTTTTTTTTGTTAAATAAGCAGAGCCACCAGCTCCACTGGGAGTATGGAATAGGAGGAAGGACTATCCAAGGTCTGTACTCATTTCTCTCCCGGCAATGAATTAACTCCTTCTAGATGCTCAAGTCCTTTGACTGCTCAGAGACAAGGACACTATTATTATTATTATTATGCTTTTTAGTGAAAATTGAGGGAAAGTATCCATTAAGCACCTCAGCCTATGCCTTGTCATCTGTTATTTTTTCTCCTTCACTGTTAAGTAGCAGACTCTCAGTTCCATTTGCTGCACTCCTGCTTTTTGTGTACTTAACACTTTTTCTTATTCCTTTTACTACCTGTACTAATCAGGAGCTCATTTTGTGCCTGTGCCTCTTCTGACTTTGCCCTTTCACATCTTCATATTCCCCTCTTCTTACCCTGTTTTTCTTTTAGTCCATTTTCTGTGACTTCCCTTTCACTCGCATGCTTTTGAAAGCCATAGGTGCAAGTACAATGTATTGATCTTTCACTTCCACAGATTTTGGTTATTTCCAAGAGACTATCCGCTGTTGCACCCTGTGCATTTTGTTCTGCACAAACTTTCCGAAAGCTTACTCTGGCTTCTCCCAAAGCTTTTCTGATCCTGAACCTCAATGAGCAGCTATTTTTCCTTACTTTCCTGCAAAGCTGCAGGGAGATTTGGAAAATGCTACTGATGACCCTATTTTGTTTTCATGGAAGGACTGGTGTCATTTGGAATACACGCAATGTAATCAGAATGGTAACTTTTTTAAAAGAGCCTTGATAACAACTTGAATTTTGCCCAAAATCATAAGAGGACATACGACTCCCAACCCTACTGGTGGATTACTGAGCAGCTGGGCCTGAGATTACCAGGAATTACTCCAGCAGCTCTCTCTCCAGCCAGCTGGATTCTTACTCAGGACCCAGAAGCACAGTTTCATCCCAGGGTAAAAAGCTTCTGCCTAGGTCCAAGAGTAGCTGGCCAGTTCCTGCATGAACTATTCGTGTACCACCAAAGGTGATTAGGTATGCAATTAAACCTAGACGTATTTTGCTAAAATCACACAGTATTTATCTACATTAAGATCAAAACCAAAAAAAAGAAAATCACTAACTATGCCACAATTTAAGCTTGGTGTTGGGGCCAGAAGAGGCTGGATACACAAGCAAAGCTTTGGAAAACTCATTCCACGTAACAGAAGTCACAGCAAGAAAGGTTTGGTGTCCCAGTTTGCTGACATCTCAGCCTAAAGAAGTGTTCAGAGCATCACAGAAACTGAAAGCATGAAATAAATGATTCAACACCAAAAGTGACAGAGAAATCATATAAAACAGATACTCAGCAATGTTCCTGCTGCAATCTGTATGTCCCAGAAACATGGGACTACAGTTCTCTTAAGAAAGCTACAGCATATTTCCTACATTAAATGATAGTAGAATTGATAGATAGTAGAATTGATAGATAGTAGAATTGATAGATAGTAGANAGTAGAATTGATAGATAGTAGAATTGATAGATAGTAGAATTGATAGATAGTAGAATTGATAGATAGTAGAATTGATAGATAGTAGAATTGATAGATAGTAGAATTAATCCTAGACCAGGCTATCAGGTGCCAGTGTCACACAACCTGACCCACATCCCCAAGGCCAAACACAGCACCACATTTCTCTGCTGGCCTTGGACCACAGCCAGGGAGCTTGGAGCTGCTTGTCCGTACTGATGCCCATCTTCCCTACCTCAGTACTGTACGTACAAACCCCAAATGAATCCCCTCACTGCGCTTGGGTTTTACTGAGAGGGCACTCCATGCAAACGCTGCAGGTGGGTCCCACAGCAGCCCGGAGTACAGCAGGGCTGTCCCGAGGCACGACTCACATGAGCAATCCCGCCCGGTGGAACACGTAGAGCTCCTGACCCAGGCTGGAAGTGCAGGAAGGGACCGCCCGAACAAAGCTCCGGATCAGCGGGAACTCCGGGACGTGATGCGGCACCAGGATGACACACAGGTCTCTGTCCTGAAAGACACTGGCAGGCAGTAAATGTCATCTCCAAGCTTTACCCAAAGCCCTCTGAGGGGACAGACAGCCCTGAACGTGGGGCTTACAATGCACACCTCCAAGCACTGCTCTGCCTGGGCAGCACCAAGGAGCTGACAGATCAGAAATGGTTCCACTTTAAGGAAACTACGTGATGAGCCTTCCTTACCACAGCTGCTGGTTCCATCATGACATTTTGTTTCAAAGACTGACATTGTTGGATGGATAAATGACATAAATTTGAAATGCTTTCTGGGTTTGCTCTCTCTAGGGACGTTCTTTGGCAGTAAGCAGTGGTTTTGAGCGTGCTGGTTCTTAGGGCCAAGCCCGTGTCTCTGGTACCCAGGGCCGGTCTCTAAGGCACGCTGACACACCTGTAATGTGACTTTACAACACTCTGGCGTGCATTAAGAAAGTCTCAGAAAGTGGATTTTGTTACCTCAGATGGAGTGATCACACAGGCCATGAGTGGGAAGCAGCTACTGCACCGTGAATCCACTGTGCCACTGTCCAGTCTGTAGCCAAATACTTCGAATCTCCTTAATACCGCTGTTTTTTAGGCTTTAACTCCATCTCCTTTAATCTATTTTGCTGATTTTGTTTTTAATTTAGATACAGTCTGGATCTATCCATGATTTTAAAGGCATTTGAAGGATTTCTTTTCTAAATCTGCATCTCGAAGAAGTCCCCATGGAACGTACACTAGGGAGACTATTTCCAAGAGCATGTAGTGCCAGGGAAATGCCTTCACACTGACCGAGAGTGGGTTTAGATTAGATGGTAAGAAAAAATTCTTCTCTGTGAGGGTGGTGAGACCCTGGCACAGGCTGCCCAGAGAAGCTGTGGCTGCTCCATCACTGGAAGCATCCAAGGCCAGGCTGGACAAGGCTTGGAGGAACCTGGTCTAGTGGAAGGTTTACTGCCTACAGCAGGAGTGGAACTGGATGATCTTTAGGCTCCTTTCCCACCCAAACCATTCCAGGATTCTAGGATAAACAGAGGACTTCGGTACGCATTCCATGAAGTCCCGAATCAGCCAAGGAGGGGAGCAGCTCAGCCCAGGGTACCAGGCCCAGCACGCTCGTGAGGGGCAGACTCCCTGGAGCAGCAGACCCGCATCCCCTGGCTGCCAGCGGCACTGCCGGCCCACCACATAAAAACATTCCAACTTGAGTTATACTCACCGGGAAAACGCTGAAAGCATAATGCAAAAAATCCAGCGACCTGCAACCAAGAGCAAGTATTGGTAAATAAAGCACATATCAGAATGTTCTGATACTGTGATATTGACATCCCTGCAAGTGCAGGAACACTTACTCAGAGCTGATCAGACAATCCCGATGGATCATCAATGATCAACCGCTGATGTCGCATGCTGCACATCAATTTCTGACTTCTAGTGCTTCAAGCATCATCATTAACAAGAATAACCAGAATGTTTGACATAAAACATGAGGCTCCTCACTAAAAGGGTGGGGGGAGGAACAAACAAAACATTGGCTCTCGTGTTGTTGGCTCCAACGTCTTCACGAGCCGTTCCTGGACTGTCACAGCAGCATTAGTACATGGCAAATATTACTTCAGGTTACAAACAGCTGTTGCTATGTTCCGCAGCACTTTCAGCCAGTGCCAAGAGCTCTGTGACTTCCCGCTCAGGAAAACCTGCCCGATGCGCTCTGACAGACCAACAGGAACATCAATACTTAGAATTGGTTTTGAACACTTCTTTCCACTTCTCACCCACTGACTTAGAGCTATCCCAGTCTCTTTTCCATGGTGACAGCAAATTGTGACATTTCAGTTTAAAAAGACTTGAGAAATCTCACCCAAAGCCCTGCTGTTTCTCTGATGGGTAAGGATATCAAAGAGCTCAAAACCCAGTTACGTTGAAGCTTCATAAAACACTTTTCCACCACACAAGATGTCTCTCTTGAACAAATTCAATACAGATATACGTGACCTATAAATACTGATAAATCCCCTCCTCCTCTCACAACTGTAATTAAGCTCCCTTTAATTACCTCTTTAATAATATTACTTAAGAGAAATAATTTCTAATTGCAATATCTATGCTTGAAGGTACACTTAAAGCTGCAAGTACAGGTCAGGACTGGGGTATTACATGTTCACCTACATAATTCATAACTAAGACTAGTTAACAGAACAGCTCATCAGGGGAAAGGAAAATGCCAATTCAACTCCGTTGCACTGTCGTTTGCTCTCTGGTATCCAGGACCTTGTTGGCAGCAAGGACCACAAGAATTGAGGTGGGAGATTTTTCAGGGGGCTTAGAAAAGTATCAGATATCAGCAGATAAGCCACAGTTCAGTTCTTCACATTTCACTCTCAATGTGCTAACAAGCCACGTAACAGCTCTGGATTGAGGAGATGGAAACATTTAGCAGCTTTACCGGGCAACAACTCCCAAAGAGCAAACTTCCCTCAGGGCTAAGATGCAATCACACCTACACTTGAATCAAACTGCTATTTGTGGGTCCACGCTGTGCAAGGCCAGCAGGAGCTCCCTCAGGACAAGATTCCAGGCTGCAGCCAGCATCACCTCGTGCCCTCCTTTACATACATTTGCTTTGCTAATATTTCCTTTACAGGCAGGTGGATCAAGCAAAGGCAAGCCACAGAAACATACAAGCAAGATGTTTGGAAACACCAAGATCTACAGATTACTCAGCTCTGCATGAGGTAATTTTAGGAAAAGTCTTCAGGCAGGAATGCTATCTCCTCCAGATACCCATCTTGGAATCCACACTGCTCCACAGATGCCTCCAGGTAAAAAAGACTGGGACCACAGCACTGAATGATAAATGCAGTGAGAAGTGTCTTGAACAGAAACAGTAAATAAAGCACAGAGCTCAGAAGGGGGCAAAAAAGGGACAGATCCTTATCCTAAGGGAGAAAGTATGAGCACAGAACTCAAGAAGTCTACAGTGAGATTATTTCCTGACATAAATCTCTATCACAGCTCTGAACTGCTGTTTCAGTATAATGGAGTCATTCCAGAGCAAACCCCTTGCCTCACTAATATTTTAAAATAAGGCTCTTGTTCTGCAATAATTATCTTGCTTGAGTTTTTACACCAGATTGTCCCTCGATTAACTGTTCTGGAACAGTCTCTGTGCAGTGCAATTGTTCTTATCACACATTAGCTGTTCAGTGTTTCTAAGAACAACACGGACTTCCAGCACTGCATTTCACTAATTAAACTAGTGCTTAACGAATGTGAGCTATATTACTGGGTATATCGCTTGGGAAATACGTACCCAAAAGGCTGTGTCTTTGCTTTGGTAACTTGGGATATTTGCATTTGCAGCAGATTCAGAGTTCGATCCCCTCGGGTAGGCGCCCTCCTTAACCAAGAAACATCTCAATAAACAGAACCAGTTTTCAAGGAGTTCTGATTTTTTCTTGTCAGTGAAGCTTACTCTTACACTTCCTTTAAGCCAGAGAAGCTCAGAAGTTGTTGTTCACCAATGACTACTACTAGGAGCAGATAGATGTTATTTCAAGTGGTGCTACAGATGTTCAACTCATCTACCAAGTTCTTACTCCTGGCATCTGCAGACATGACATGGATTTGAAAGCACAGAAGATCCTGGGTGTGCCCAGCTGCTTCATCTATTCTGTATTTTCCTTTCTATCATCAGACCAAAAAGGGACAAAGTTCCTGGAGAAGCTCGTGCTGATGTGGTTGAATATAGGTTTGCTCTTCAAGTGTGGAGAGAAATTTTGGGAAAAAAAAGTCTAAACTCCATTTATAGCCCCATTCTAATCCACCAGGATCCAAGAGTGCGAGGTCAGCAGCAGCAATCGCGTTAAGAGAAAAACCCTTTGTCTCCCCCAGCTGTAGAGGATTCTAGAAGCCAGAATAATTTCTCTCAGTGGTTGGAGACAGTGTTTAGAATGGGAACATTTACCTGCAGAGCAAAGAACAGCTTTATTGCCCCATGTGGTGAGATGACAACTGCGGTAACACGTAGCTCCTCTAGCAGCTAGCCAGCTTCAGAATGAGTGTCTCTAGAGAAGGAAGAAGCAGCCTTTTTCCACAACCTCAACTCACATTTTTTCCAACAAAAATGAATTCTTCACGTTTTGCCCCCATAGACCTATCAGAGCTAGGAAGTTGCGAGTGGAGGTTGAAAAGTTATTACTGAAGGTAAAAGAAGCAGACAACAAAGGCGTCAGAAAAAATCCCACCTAACTGCTGTAGGTGCTGTCACTTCCTGATTTGTCCTAAAAAACGTAACCTTGAAAATGGTTATTAATGGGAAAGCAGTGACCCTTCCTCTCTACTCACCTAGTTTCGTACTTCTCATCGATACAAAGCAGACGGATACGGAAAGCATTTGAAGCTCCTCTGTACACGGGATGCGAATCCCCTTCCTCATCAGTCTCCAGGAGAGGTGCTGCTGCGCCTTTAGAGCCCGTGCTGCTGACATCACCTCTGGGCAGTTCCCTCTGGGAAACGGCCACGGCTCCATCTTTCTGCAACTGTAACAGACAAGGGCTCACAACATTTCACAAAGTATTTGCCTTAGTTGAGCCCCATCCTTTCTCTCCTCTCCGTGACCCTTTCTTCCCACCCTGAGGCTGCACACAGGGAACTGGATGGGCAAACTCACTCTGGCCAGTAACTCTGACCACCTCCCTTCCAGATCGCAGCCAGAGCAGCTTCCAAGCCGTGCCCCCCAGCAGAGACAGCTGTGGGCCAGAGCAGAGGACGGGGCAGGAGCGGAACTCAGCAGTATTTGCTTGTGCTCCATATCAGCTCTGAGAGCCATCGGCACTGCTGGCTACAGCAGCATTACCTGCACCGCTGCATCTGCACCAGGAACATGCTCCAAGTTTTGAGAAGAAACAGGCTCTGGCTTTTGACTTGTTTGGTTGCTTTCATCTTTATCTGAGTAAAGTAAAAGAGAAAGTGCACAAAGTCTAATAATGCGAGCTTAACCCTAAGAACCACAGCAATAGCTGCAGTGGGCCAGGCTACCTGTATCAAAAGGTTTCATTTTAACAACCACAGTTAAAACAGACCCTCCTGTAGTTACTTGGCTAGTGTCCTATTAGACTATTTGATTTCAAAGAAAAAAAAAAAAAAAAAAAAAAATCCAGAGAACTGGTTGTAAAATAAGACCTGAACAAGACAGTTTGGAAGCAATTCCTAACTTGTGTGTATCCTATGTCAAATTTTTACCCTCTCTGAAGTGAAAAACAAGAGTCAGTGTACTGACTGATATCTTACACCCCGTGTGCTGCTAACGTGCTTTCTGGTCATCACAAGGACAAGCAAGGGCTCTTCATTCTCAGATTAGTTCTCCTAAAAGAACTGCAATTCAGGTGAAATGCTAGTCAAACCAGAGCTCTTACTGGTGCAATAAGGGACGAGAAACAAGGATTATAATTCCTTTACAAATTTTACACAATAAACTCTTGAGGTGTAGATGTTGCTGCTGAAGAAACACATCAAGCAAGGATATCCTTGCATTTGGAAAATGCAGCAACACAAGGAAGTCAAGGCTCCTGAGCTACAAGAAGAACACAAAATAAGCTTCAGAAAACAACAGAACTCATCCCTTCTCCCTCTGAACTTTGCCTTGGGACACCCACGTAAGCTACATTCACAGACAGAAACATTTCTTCACACAGCAGTGGGCACTTGTTTTTAAAAATTCCTCAAAGGTTTAAAATAATTTAAAAATCTTATCTCAAAATCTGTTTCTCTGTCGGTAAAAGAGTGCAGATGCAACATGCAGGGCGAGGAGAAATGCAAGGGGTAGGAATCACGGGTTCTCTGGGGGTATCACAGATGTGAGCCTTCACAGAAATGATCAAATGTCGTCTTGATTAACCAGCTCCATTTCTCATTACCAACAGCCTTGCAGGTGTCACAAGTTAATTAATACAAGTCTCTTGTTGTCATGTAAATATTGATATGTTGTTTCTGACTTTATACTAAAATGCAAATTCTTAATGGCTCCACCATCCACTGCTGTCGGATGTGGCTGCATCGCTGTTTACAGACATGCTGCACACGAGTGATGGGAAGAACTGCAATATTGTCACTAAATCAAGTAAAGACCACAAACCAAATTAAAATAACTCCATGATTGCTAGGTTGTTAGCTGAGGTACAGTCAGCAGGATCAAGAAGCCAGTTCACCATGAGGCCTGATGAAAAGCCCTTGAATCATTCCCACTGCATCATGTTTTCTAGCAACTAATTCATGACACCATATAGAGTAACAACCAAATTACTGTAATTACCCTGAAACCTAAGTGGCATATCAGTACAGACTGTTGTATATTCTCTCATTATTATTCAGCATTACATTTTGAAACGAAAAAAAATATCAACCTGCAGTCTCTACTTAAAAGCTAAAGAGCTTGAAAAAATACCATTTTTATATGTAGGAACATAAAATTACTCTACAAAGGAATGCAGCTTGCATTTTAAAATTTCCAGCCTTCAGAGTCCACAAAGCCGAGTCCGGATCTTCCAGTGATGTCAGCTCACTGAACCTGCACTGCCCTCACAGCAGGGCACCGTCCAGCAGCAAGTTCTCGATGCAGTCACGACAGCAGCCTGCGTGGCTTTGCAATATCTACAAATGCAAACTATATGGGACTAACACCACAACGGATTTCAAGGACACGGGCTGGCCCTTATGCTGGAAAGGCCTAACAATGGAGTACTGAGATGCAACTCTTTATTCTAAAATGTGCAAAGCTACAACGATAAATTTAATTACTGTTCCGTGATAACAGAATTAATGTTCCTGAGCAGTGAATAGACAATTTTGCTATTAGGTTTCTAGTGGTTCTCTCTAGGATTAGCACCAAAGTCAGGCTCTCAGCTTATGATCCTCAAGTTTCTCCTCATGTGTCCAAGATCATTCATGATTTGCACTCAAGCTACCTCAAAGTCTACAAATAATTATTTTTTCCCCAGAGCTGCCCTTGTCATTCCAAATAAAGGAATACTACTACTTTAAGAAGTCTTACCTGAAGGCAACCCACAGGACTGCAAGTACCATCAAAACTAATGAAGCTTTTAAATGAAGAGAGAAAAGAGGGGAGATAAATTCACAGGACTGCTAACCATGCTGCTTAAAACACTTCTGAAAAGCACTCAGATGCCAGATTCTCAAGAAACTGAACAGAACAGCTGCTCATGCCAAGTTTTCACATTTAGAACAAGTCCCATAGATTTCCTAAATGATAAAAAACATGTAACAGCTGTATTGTCAAAGCCTGTAAACACATTCTCACTGAAAAGCTCAGCAGCACAGAATTTGCCACAAAACACAGACCTGCAGCTTGCGGTCTCTGGAGAAGGAGAGAGGACACCAGAACCAGGAACAGCCCTGGGATGGGAAAGGCT
>VWPU01011557.1:5400-21126 GCA_013398955.1 Callaeas wilsoni | reverse complement strand
GACGGTGCCGTGCCCAGCAGGGCGATGCTGTGCTGGGCAGGATTATGTTCTGCCCAGTGGGATGATGCTGTGCCGAGGGGGATGATGCTGTGCCGGGCAGGATGATGCTGTACTGAGAAGGATAATGCCATCTCAGCATTTGGACAGGCACTTTCACCCGGATTTTGGCAGCAGGGGCGGCTGCTGGGAGCCCACGGGGGCGGCCCTGGCTGGGTTGGCCATGAGCTGCCACCTCGGCCAGCAGACAGGATTCACTTTGTTTTGTATCTCCTCAGGTTCCTCCTGCAATTTGCATTTCAAAGCCTCTCCTGTCTTGCCTGTGTCCCCAGACAGGTCTTGTGCAGCCGCAGAAGCTGGAGGCCAAGGTAAGGGGCACTTAGAGCCCTCCCAGGCACAAATCCCTGCCAGGGACAGGCTGGATCCTCCAAGCCAGGTCCCAGAGCCAGGCATGGTGGGGGCTCCAGCTGTAGCAAGAGAATACTGGGGGAAGGAGAGGGAGAAATTGGATTCAGAGGCAGCAAATGCAGCTCCCCAGAATGGATGTACATTTTCATTATACACTGAGTAATTGGTGGTAATACAAGAGATATGGGCAGTATCATTATAGACCAGGCTGTGCTGGAGATGGATTATCATCATCTGTCATTATCTGGGCTTCCTTGTGGCTGCTAAAATTGTAGAACATGATTTTAATAACCCTGGAAGGCAAGAATCATTTTTCTTTTGTCATTTAACAACTTGGCCTCATTCACTGATACCTTTAAATAAGAAGGGGGGGATTAATTTCTAGTGGGATAAATGCAGACCTGGTTGTTTCCTCCTCTCTTCATTTGCAGAGGGGCCCCGTTGATGCCTGACAGCCTTCAAGGAAATTGCAGATAATGGGGACAGGATGTCAGTGTGGAGCGGGGGGCACAGGATCACCCGGAGACAGGTGGTGGTGCTGACACAGTGCCAGCCCTGGGGCCCTCGCCCCGTGCCCCCCAGGCAGGGCACTGATGGCACTGGGAACCACAGCCTGAGCCTCGGGGAGTCGTGGCTGGGAGATCTGGGCAGTATCAGAGCCATCAGGGTGGTCCAGGCACCCCAACCTTCCGTCCCGTCTCGCGGGGCACAGACACGGCCGTTTCCCAGGAACCAGGGGAGCTGCGTCACTCCTGACCCCCCTGGACGCTGTCAGGCTCATTTGTGGGTGTTTCATTTGTCACTCCTCCTGGCCATGGAAAAAGCCAGCAGCAGGAGAGGGACAAATCAAATTACAAGGCAGCTAATGAAAATAATGGGGAATAAAGCACTTTTGGAGGCTGCTTGGTTGGATTCCTATTTCCCTGTGTCACTGAGTTCAAGCGGGGATGTTTATAACCTCACAAAGACATTTCATTGCCTTTGTGATTAGCTCAATTGACCGCGGATTTTTTGCTCTCACAGATCTGAGCCCTTGGAAGAGGAGAAGTGCCAACTCCAAGTCATGTTCCCTCCCCACAGCTGGAGCACCCGGAGTCCCCTGTGCCTTCCAGGGGCCTGGCACTGGCAGCGTGTCCTGGAGTGACACTGATGGGGAATGAAGGGGGTCTCCCTGGGCAGCACAGCCGAGATGGGGGGTTCATTAGCAGGAGCAAGGGAGGAGCAGTTGGGAGATCTTTGCCCCTTTTCCATGCAATGCTCCGGCCGCTCCAGCCACGAGCAGATGTCAGTGCCTGCCTGGGCTGGCAGCCCCTACCTGGAACTGTTGACTCTGAGTAAATAATCCCCAGGTATCCTTTTCTCCTGATAAAAGCTGGGGTTTTTTCTATTATTGTCAGAGGTGTTTATTAGAGCAGAAAAATAATAGTCCTTTCCTTGGAGCCTGATTGCCGGGAAGTGTCGGGAGTGGCCACGCAGCCCTGGCAGCTGGGATCAGACTCCGACGTGCTGCCTGGCACCACAGGCACAGCGGGGTGAGGGGTGTGCTGGGGGGTGAAAAGCCCCTGCCCAGGTGGTTCGATGGTGGGCAGCATAAAAGGGAAAATTCTTTTCAGCAATGGTAGAGGGAGAAGATGCTCTGCAAGTCTGAGCTCTGGAGTGACTCAGCAGAAAAGAGCAGGAATTTCCAGGAATATGAGGGGTGCAGGCTGGTACAGGGCTCAGCCAAAGGACATGGGGAGGTTCCTCTGGCACAGACACCTGTGCAACAGAGGCAGGAATTTAGGGACAGGCAGGTTCTAGGTGGTCCCATGGAAGATCTCTTGCCCATCCACCCTGTTGAACCACTCTGCCGAGCTGGAGCTGCAGCCCCTTGGCACCACTTTGGCATCTTGCAGAGCAGAGATGAATAATGGCAGCACATCCCGCCCCTCCCCCCCCTCCCCATGCCCATCAGGGCCTCCCCGGATCTGCCACACAGAAATTAATCCTCCTGCCTCATTAATTGCAGGAATGTGTCAGGAGCTGTTCAAGGTCAGCCTCTAGGACCCCTGCCATCAATCCTCTCCAATTTGCAGCTGCCTCGCTGGGGAGGGGCTGGCAGTGGCACAGCAGGGACAAGTGCAGGGGACATCTCTGGTGTTTGGGTGACCAGAGCCTGCAGACACAGGAGGTGTCCTGGATGGGCTTCTGTCCCAGGAGTGGCTCCATGCTGGCAGGCTGTCTGTGTCCCCCTGTCCCCTGGTGATGCCATCCTGAGCCGAGGGTTCTCTCCTGACCACCTCTGTCCACCCACAGAGTGACTTGATGGGGAGCCCTCTGCTCCCTCCTCATTGCTGATGGCTGAGCAAGGGGGTTGTCTGAATTAATTGCATTGGGCACCAATTAACCAGCTCCCCTCACCCATTAGAGACTGCAGAAGCTTTTGCACTTAGATCTTGCATCTTACGTAACTGGCAATATTCTATTTTTTTAGGGAATGAAAAGAAGAAAGGGAAAATCCCTTTAGGGGAGCTGGGTTTTGCTGCCTGCGGAGCTGATACACACCAGGAATGTACTTTATTCTGCTTAACAGCAATGATCCACCCAGCAGGGATGGGATCAGAGGCACTGGGAACAGAGAGGCAGCTGAGAGCTCACGGGCACTGAGTGTGGGGCTGCTGCCTGTGGACTGCGACCAGAGCTGCCCGCAGGGTCTGGCCATGCCCACGGGCTGCTGCCCAGTGCCATCGGTCCCCATCCTACGCACTGCAACCAGGAAAAACCCTGCAGCTGCTTCCCCTTTCCACCTTCCCCCTTGCCTGATGGCCTCAGGCTTGGGAGGCTCTTCTGTCATGAACTGGGGAGCCACTGGGAGCCACTGCCCCACCGCGCACTCCAAAACCAGCTTCGTGAGCATCCACCCTCGCTCCAAACTGTGCTCTCCTTGCTCTCCTGCACCATGGCCTGTGTCACCACCTGCCTCTGCACCGTGGGACCCTCTGTCACCCAGCTGGCTCTTGCAGCCCGGCAGCCCCCTCCCCACGCGTCCTCCTGCCTCAGCCCCTCTGCCAGGCTGGCTGGGACCCACGGCTTAGGAGCTCTGCGGGGATGGCACCCTGCACCCTGCCTCGTATTCCTGTCCCATCCCAGGGATGGGATCTGTGAGCTTGTGAGCGTGACTCAGAGCCGAAGGGGAACCGAGAGCGCTGTCAGGGGGCACGTCTGCTCCATCCCGGCTCGCAGGCGGCTGCCCCGGCAGATTGGCACGCCCGGAGCCTCCTGGGACTAGCCCTTTCCCTGCGGAGCACGGGCGAGGTGAGCCCCAGGGCAGGCGTGCGCTGGTGTGGGATGCGAGGTCCCCTCCCCACACCGGATCCCAGCCCGTGGCGGGGCCCCATCGGCGGCGGGCGCTTGTCGGTGTCCAGCTGGGTGTTTGCAGCGCTACGCCCTCGGTTCCCACGGAGATGCCCACGTCGCCATGGCTACCCATGGATGTTCCTGCTCGGCTGGTAAACAGCCCGCAGGGCACCGGCTTCCGTCCCGAAGTACTGGGGTTGAAGTGTTGCGAGGGCAGCTCCCCCGGCCCGGGCAGGCAGTGGGCATCGGCCCCGTGCCCCAGCCCAGGGTGCTGAGCCCCCACCCCACCCCTGCCATCAGCCTGACCCGTTACAAGCAGGGCAGGTTTAGGGGAAAGTGCCTTTGCTTGGACTGTCAGGCCTGTGAGGTCGGTGGTGAGAGCCCCAGGCCATCCCCTCGGACCAGCACCCCACTCTGCAGGAGGCGATGCCGGATCTCCCCGGGCTGGTCTCCCACCACACCAAGGCACCCTGCTCCCAGGGGGCTGCTCTGGCCCCCCAGATTTTGGCAGCGTGGAGCTATGTGAGCACTGTAGCGTGCTGTGGAGACGAAACACCGCCCCAACCCCAGAGTAAACAGCTCTTTGCACAACAGCCGCTGTGGTTGCGAAGGCTGTGAGTGTGTGGAGGGTTGAGCAACTCTGTTTACCCCCCATGCTAGCCCCATCCCACCAGACACGGCATTCCCCACTGGGGCTGTGCTCCAGCCTGGCACGGGTGGGCACAGCAGCTCAGCACGGCCCCAGGCAAGGAGCTGTTGAAATACCACGGGTTAATGGTCAGTACTGAGAGATACTGGTGGGAACATCATGCTATGGGCTGCCCTCGGGCACCTTGCGGGCCGCTCACCCTGGGGCAAGCTGGACTGCGTGGATGTGGACACAGACACAGGACTGGGGCCGTGAGCTGCTCCCAGGTGGCATCACACTGCGCTGGCAGCCACAGCTGGGTTTGCCTCCTGCCCCTTGAGCTACTCATTCCCTGGCCCACGGCCTCCTGCCACATTCCCCAGCCCACATTCCTCTGCCGTGTCCCCCAGTCCAGCCCGGTGGCCCCAGGGCAGTTGCAGTGAGGAACTGTCTGTGCCACATCCCGGCTGTGCCAAGTCCGGCCGCTGGAGCGGGCAGGGCGGAGGCCGGGCGCTGCTCGGGGTGTCTGCGTCCCCTGGGCTTTCCTGCCTGCGGCGAGCGAGGGGGTCGCAGACTTCAGGGAAGTGTTTTGCAATCACCTTCTTCAGAGCGTCACAGCAACTAACGGCCCTGGTTTTGAGGAACTAACGGGGAAAGCAGCATGTTAGCAAACAGGCTGAGCACGGCCAGCCGCCGGCAGCCGGAGCCCCGCGCTTGGAGCGGGCGCTGAGCGGCAGCCGGACACTCCGGACACAGAGGAGAGGCAGGGATGGAGGCGAGGTAGGGCTGGAGGTGAGGTAGGGGTGGGTAGGTCCCACTGAGCAGCACCTGCTCCGTGGCTGCTCTAGCCAGTCCCCTGCCTGGGACAGCCGCACGTGCCGAGCTCCCAGGGCTGGCCGCTGTCCCACTTCCCACACCCGAGTGCTTTGTCTCCCTCTGGATGTTGGCTTGGGGGGTGAGGAGCTGTGGGCACCCGGAGCTGGGCACAGTGTGGGCAGCCCCTCGAACGTGTCTGGGACCCACCCGGGGCAGAGGATCCGGGCAGGGGCAGAGGCAGCCACCGCTCCCAGGGCCATTCCCAGCAGCAGGCAGGGGATACAGCTGACGGGGACAGCCGAGGGGGGCGTGGGCAGGACCCCGCAGCTCCGGCCAGTCCCGCTCTGCTGCTGTCGGTCATTCGCTTCCCTCTCCCAGCTTATCGCCCTCCGCCGCCCCAGCGCTCACCCGCCCTCAAACCGCAAATCTCTGCCCGGCAGCGGCTGGAGATAGTGGAGATAAAATCAGCCCGTGCCTGCGGCGGGGCACAGGGTGCTGTGCCCGGGATGGGGTGCGGGGCCGGGACGGTGACGGCGGTGTGGAGGGACCCGCGTCCCGGGGTCTCTCCACTGCGCTTCCCACGCCGGCGGCTGTGGCGGCGCGGGCGCCGAGCCGGGGGCGGAGGTGTCAGAAGGGCTGCGGGAAGGGCTGACGCTGACAGCGAAAGGACATTCTGCTGCAGGAAGCGCCGGTGACAATGGGGCCCGGCTCCTTCACCCCACCTCGTCCCCAGCCCTTGCCGACCCCCAGGACAAGCTGCTTTCTCCGTTCCAGGTGATGCCAAAGCCACGGAGGAGACCATGGCCAGACGCGGTGCTGGGACACCTTTTCTGCTGCAGTTCCCCCTGCTCCTGCTCCTCCACCTGGGCGGTGAGTGCGGTCCGTCCTGTCCTGTCCCACAGCCACACCATCCCCAGCACCCCGTGCCCATCCAGGGGCCACGGGGCAGGCAGGAGCGGCGGCAGCACAGCAGGCGCGGGCAGGATGGGGCCTGGCACGTGCCGGTGGCTTGCCTAACGCTCGGCTTTTCCTCTCCAGGGCTGGGGGGCCCGTCTAAGGGAAGAGGCTCGTCCCTATGTCCTGCCTGGGCGCTGAGGAGCTGAGATGGCTTTGTCACAGCTGTGCCCAGGATGTGACATGCTTTTCCTGCCTGCAGGGACACTGGGCTGCGCCTCGGTGGATGTGGGCTCGCCCACTGTGCCCCTGGGCTCGGCCGTCACGGCGTCCTGCACCATCCAGAGAGATCTCTGCCGCGGCTTGGAGCAGGGGAAGGTCCGGATCAGCTGGATGCTGGACAACAAACTTGTGGCTGGGAGCCAGCGCCAGGGTCCAGGGGGCACGGAGGTGTCCAACCTCACCCTGCCCCGGTTCAACCACACGCGGGCCAGGCTGTGGTGCTGTGTGGAGTGGAATGGGACCAAGCAGCGTGTCGGCATGGCCGAGATCAGGGCGGGCTGTAAGTCTGCTGCTGCTACGCGTCACCCTCCTCCCCAGCAGGGACGGGCACTTGCTCAGGCTCTTTCCCGGCTGTTCTCCCCCAGACCCCCCTGCGAAGCCCCTCAACCTCAGCTGCGTCCTGAGCCTTGGTGACTACGGGCTGACGTGCCAATGGGAGCAGGGAACCGACAGCCACCTCCCCACCAGCGTCGTGCTGAAGTGCGCTGGGTAAGTCCCGGGACAACGGTCCCCTGCCAAACCCCACTGCAAGCCTCGTTCTCTGCCAGAGGCACCCCGAGCCCACTGCTCTGGCTGCCACAGGAGCAGAGGCCAGGCGGTGACAGGCTGCACCCCGCAAGGAGGGCACAGCCACTGCACGGTGCCACGGCAGCTGCTCCAGCTGTACCGGCAAATGGAGATCTGGGTGTCTGCCACCAACGCCCTGGGCACAGCCGAGTCAGAGCACCTCTCCATCGACCCCATGGATGTGGGTGAGTGACGGTGCAGAGGTCAGGGGCCAGGGAAGCTCGTCAGCGGTGACAGGGGTATTAAAGTGACATAAAAGCACATCAGGCCTTGAGGTCGCATTTTACGGGCAGCTTCCATGATGAATGTCCTGCCGGGATGAATCGGTGCCAGCACCGCATTACAGACCGAGCAGCGCGTACGGCGGGTTATGAGCTGCCAGTTGACCTGCTGCACTCCACAGCTCCTCCAGCAATTGATTACCCATTTATTCAGGAGGTCTATTAATAATGGATCCAGTGCCTATAAACTATTTATAAAAGGAGCCTTCCCAGATGGCGAGACTTATCCTCCCTGATCTGGGGCCGGGGAAGGGCTGCCCAGGAACCAGCTGAGCCCTCCCACGACTGTGCCACACTCTCACCCCTCAGCAGACCCCAAATGTGGGGTGTTCCAGACACCAGGCCCCATGGAATCTGTTTTTTTCTGCATAGGCATTAATGCAGAGCAGTGCCAGTGTTGTGCTCCCGAGCATTACTCCATCCCAAGCAGAGGAATACACCAGCTCCTCTCCCTTGCCACCAGCCATTTCCCTAAGGGTTTTGGGGTGATTTCCCCCCATTTCTTGCTGCAGCACTTTGGCTGCAGCTCCTGGCATTAACAACAGGCACATGTGAGGTAGTGGCTCTGGGCACTGCCCACCACACAGCTCTCCAACTCTCCCCTGCTCTTCCTACAGCCAAGCTGGACCCCCCCACCCTGCAGAGCATCCAGTCCATCCCCTTCCAGACCGACTGCATCGCTCTGGCCTGGGATGTGGCGCGGGGCACAGAGCACATGGAGCTGCAGTGTGAGCTGCGCTACCGGGCACCCGAGGACCCTGCCTGGGCCCTGGTGAGTGCTGCTGGGGCAGTGGGACCAGGCAGGAGCCAGGACCCTCCCTCTGCTCCAAGCAGTGGGAGCGGCAGGGTGCCCATGTGGGAGTTGCAAGGCGTCCCCCCGCCGCCACACGGGGAGCAGCCCCTGCCCGAGGCAAGAGCCAGCACAGCCCTCGTTCCGGCTGCCACCAGGTCACCGGCATCATCGGCCGGGCCGGCACGGCGCAGCGCTGCGGCTTCCTCTTCGGCACGCAGTACCACTTCCAGATGCGGTGCCGGCGGAGCTCAGCATCGGCGTTGGCCTACTGGAGCGAGTGGAGCCCGGGCAGGAACTACACCACCCACGAGAAAGGTGAGTGAGTCACCCGGGGGGTCCCCTCTGCCCGAGCAGGCGGCACAGCGCTGGGGGCACACGGCGCAGTCCTGGGGACACAGCCACACTGCTCCCTCTCAGCTTCTCCCATCCCCTCCCATTGCAGCCCCCACAGGGAAGCTGGATGCCTGGTGGGGGGCTCAGCCGGCCGGGACAGGGGGGCGGCTGGAGGTGCAGCTGCGCTGGAAGGTGAGCAGGGGCGGGCAGGGGGCGCGGGAGCTAACGAGGCGTTGCCCTGGGGCCTGAGATGCCCGCGGGGACTGACACCCACGCACCCTGCCCGCACCCAGGCCCCACGGCAGCGGGAGGCCAACGGGCGAGTGCTGGGGTACCGCGTCACCCTGAGCCCCCGGAGGAGAGGCAGGGACCCCCCCACCATCTGCAACACCACCCACATCCAGTGCAACTTCTCGGTGCCCGCGGGGACCAGGAGGGTCTATCTCTCAGCGTACAACGCTGCCGGCGAGTCCGCACCGACCGAGATCGTCCTCCTGGAGAGGAAAGGTGAGGGCAGTGCCCGAAACCTCCGCCTGTCCCCCGGGGCTCTGCTCCCTCCAGCATGGGGTGTGCCATGGGGTGTGCCATGGGGTGCACAGCTGTGCCATGGGGTGCACAGCCAAGGCAAGGAGAGGGCAGACTCCAAACCGGCGAGCACAGGGGTGATGTCGGAGAGGTGCTCCCCTCTCCCACCATCCCGGCTGCTTGTCCCATGCAGGTCAGCCCCTGGCCGGGCTCCGGGCCGTGCCCGGGGGCGAGCACAGCCTCTGGGTGCACTGGGAGGCACCGCTGGCGCCAGTGATCGCCTACGTCCTGGAGTGGCAGCGGGTGACAGCAGAGCCTGGGCACTGCAGCGCGTGCTGGCAGATGGAGCGAGACGGGGCAGCCACCACAGCCCTTATCCAGGGTAAGCGGGGGCTGCCGGGGGCCCCTGACCCCCTGGTCAGCTCTCCCAGGGGGCTGGCATCCATCCTGACCAAACCAGGACCAAGCCCTGCCCCCAGCCCACTCCTCACCCTCCCTCCTTCCTCTGGATCCACGCCCAGGGTAGGTGGGCTGGTGCCGTGGGGCAGGGGCGGCGCAGCTGGGCGGTCTCAGCAGCCAGTGCCCCGAGCTCCCGGCCCCCTCCGCTCTCCATTGCAGATGGCATCGAGCCTTTCCAGCCGTACAACATCTCACTGTACCCCCTCTACGAGGGCACTGTAGGGGTGCCCGTCCACACCACAGCCTACTCCCACCAGAAGGGTACGTGGGAAGGGTGCCTCACCACCAAGACTTTGCCCTTCCAAAAGGAGGAACAACCTCTCCCCCCTGTACCCCTAATCCGGGGGCTGCACCAAAGAGCTCAGCTTGGGGGCCTGGATTTGCCTCATCTCTCAGTGTGCTCTCAGCTCCCCTACAGCATGGGCAGGTCCTGATGCCCACACCTCGGCAGTGGGACCCCCCCCCACCAGTTCCCACCCGAGGCAGTGGCTCTGCTCAGCACTTGGTCCCCTTTGTCCTGCTCTTTCCAGCACCGTCCCATGCCCCGAAGCTTCACCTGAGAAGGATCAGCAAGTCAGAAGCCGAGCTGTGCTGGGAGCCACTGCCAGTGGAGATGCAGAATGGCTTCATCACCAGCTACACCATCTTCTGGGCTAACAGCATCGCCAGCGTGGCCAGTGAGTCCTGCCCGCAGCACCACTGACCTTGCCCTCTGTCCCATCTCGACGTGCTGGGTGGAGATATCAGCAGACCCTGTGTCCTTCCCAGACAGGGTCAGGAAGTTGTAAGGGTCTCTCACAGGGCCCCCTGCCAGCAGAGACCTGAGGGGCTGTGCAGGTTTGGGGGTTCCACCACACCAACAGCCCCATGTGTCCCCAGGCGCCACCGTGAACCCTTCCCTCAGCTCCTTTGTCATCCGGGGGCTGAAGCCATCGACCCTGTACAAGGTGCACATCATGGCATCCACGGCCGCCGGCGGCACCAATGGCACCAGCCTGACCCTGGTCACCACAGTGCTGGGTGAGGGGCGGGGGGGTGGGAGGCGACCTGCAGACCCTGCTCCTGCCCCAGCCTCATGGCACAGGCGGTGCCCACTGCAGTTCCCTGTGACCCTGTCCCGCTTCCCAGATGACACCGAGATCCAATTCCTCTTCCTGACCCTGGGGCTGGTCTTTGTCCTGCTCATGGTGTTGCTCGTCTGCTTCCAGAAGAACGAGCGGTGAGTACCGGAGCCCTGCCCCAGGCTGGGCTGCCGGTGGGACGGGGTGGTCTTGCGGAGTGCTGACATCCCGCGGGAGCCAGTCCAGCACTGAGGCCACGCATTCCAGCCCGCCTCGCTGAGTCCCCTCATCCCGTGGTCTGCAGGATGAAGGAGCAGCTCTGGCCCAGTGTCCCCGACCCCGCCAACAGCAGCCTGGGCAAGTGGGTGCCGGCAGCGGTGCCGCAGGTGAGACCCGGCGGATGCTCCCCGGCCCCCCAGTCCCCACCCAGCACATGGCCCCGGGGCGCGAGGCCACGGTGAGGGACAGCAGGGGCAGATGGCACCGGCCGTGACCTCCCGCTGGTCGCCAGGAGCCGCTCCAGGTCCTCGCCGCGAGGGAGCCCGGCCCGGCCGCCATCTCCACGGTCACTGTGCTGGAAGGGGAACCGGGGAAGCAGCCGGGGAAGGAACACCCCGCCCTGCCCGCCGCGCCCCTGGCGCTGCCCCGGCCCTACGTGCGGCAGGAGGGTCCCGGGGAGCCCGTGCAGTACGCGCGGGTGGGGGGCGCAGGGTACCGGGGGCAGCGGCTGCTCCCCGAGCCTGGTCCCCGGTTCTACGAGAACCTGTGGGGCCGCGGGGACGGCGACGGCGCGGGAGACTGGGGGTTCCCTGAGGAGCCCCCCGCCACCTTCCCGCTGCTGCAGGGGCTCCGGATCGGCGGGGCCGAGGAGCTGCACGAGTACCGGGCGGACTAGCGCGGGATGGAGCCGGGCAGCGACACTGGGTCCGCCGGCGGGAGCCCCGGGATGCGGGGTCCACCCGCGGGGTTCCAGCCGCACCCCGGGGCGCTGCCCGGCTCCACCCCGCTCTGTGTGTGTGTCCCCTACCGACCGTGTCCCTCCGAAATAAACGGGGACGTGCTGAGAACAACCCGGGCGCCTCTGCGGGAAGGGGATGGGGACGGGACCGAAATGGAGATGGGGATGGGGATGGGGATGGGGANGGGAACGGGGACGGGACCGGACAGGAACAGGGACAGAGACGGGGACAGGACCGAGACGGGCATGGAGATGAGGATGGGGACGGGACAGGGATGGGAACAGGACGGGGACCGAGACGAGGACGGAGATGGAGATGGGGACGTGACGGGGACGGGGACAGGACGGGGACCGGGACGAGGATGGGGACGGGTAGGGGACAGGACGGGGTCCGGGACAGGGACGAGGACGGGACGGGACGGGGATCCGGGGCGGCCATCGACGCGCTCGGCGCTCTCTCTCTCCGGTCTCTCTCGGCACTCGCCAGTCGCGCCTGGGCAAGATGGCGGCGCCCAGGCCGGCGCGTCGGTGAGCGTGGGCCATGCTGGCGCTGCTGGGCCGCGGCCTGGCGGGGCCGGCCCGCGCCGGGGCCGCCGTGCTGGGCAGGGCAGAGCCCGGTGAGGGGCGCGGGGGGCTCGGGAGGCCGCTAGGAGGGAGGGTGGAAAGGGAGGCGGGCCCCGCTGGAGGAATTGGGGAGCGGCCGGGGTGGGAGTTGAGGATGCGGGGAAGGGGCGGTCTCGGGGTCGGGGGTGGCCGGGGGCCGCTCAGGGGGCTGCACACCGGACCTATGGCCTGTTCCCCCTGAAACGACACAGGAGGCCGGGTGACCTTGGGGGTAACCCGGGGTACGGCTGGGGAGGGGGGCGCGGGCAGGATCCCGGGGGTCCCTCGGAACCCCGGGGGCGAGCGGGGGCGGCCGAGCCAGGCACAGGCGAATGGCCTGAAGCAGGTCCTGATTCCAGCAGCAGGGCCCTGGAAGAGCAGCTGGAAGAGTTTGTTCTTGAAAGGTCAAAGAATGACAAAGTCCCGACCGATGATGAATATTCACGTTTGTACCGAGCTGTGTCAGACAAAGGTTGTCCCCAGGTTGTCCCCAGGTGTCACTTGCCCCTGAGCTCTGACACTGGGGTGGTCCAGAGCAGCCCCTCCATGACGCTCACGAGACTGAGTTAATTAATCTGTTAATTCAGCGGTTTAGACCCTCTGAATGACCACATTTGCACCGGGGAGCCCTTGCACTCTGCTCGGTGTGTGCAATCTGTTCTGCTGCTCCGGCCTCAGCATTTGCTCACTCTCAAGCAGCACAGCTTGGTTTGTTGTAGCACCATGTGAGAGCCACGCTGGACTATCCCACACTCCTCTGGGACTAAAGATCTGTGTGGTCACTGACCACCTTGGAGTCTCAGTGCTCCGACCTCAGACAGACCAAGCAGAATTTGACGTGTACAGAGCTGGAGAAGTGCACACAAGTCTGATATCTCTGTGTTTCTCCCACGCAGGCTGCAGTCCTGTGCTCCAGGCAACCAGGGGTTATGCCAGACCTGTGACAGAGAAGAAGACAGGTAGGTCAGGATCCACAGGACCAAATGTTTTACTGTTGACATGCTCAGAGCTGTACCCTCGGGGCACAGAAATCATTCCAGAAATAGTTCCTTGCAAGCTCAGAAGTTACTCAGCAGATTCCCCTCCTCCTGAATGTGGGGAAATGAACAATTGTCAGTAGCAGGAGATCTGTGAGGATGGTGAGGCCCTGGCACAGGAGAAGCTGTGGCTGCTCCATCCCTGGAAGTGTCCAAGGCCAGGTTGGACGGGGCTTGGAGCCCTGGGATAGTGGAAGGTGTCCCTGCCCATGGCAGGGGGTGGAATCAGATGGGCTTTAAGGTCCCTTCCAGCACAAACTCTTTTGGTATTCTGTGATCTCTGAGCTCGGTGGATTGTTGTAAATACAATGAATTTACCATATTGTAAATCCAGAGGGCTGGTGGGAAGAGACTGAACCTGTTTTTTCACTCAGTTCCTGCCCTCTTGGCTGCATCTGCTCAGTTCTTGTTTGGAGCACACAGTCAGTTTCCTTCAGAACATGTGTCCTCTGATCTGGTTTGCACGGTCAGAGCTCTGACTTTGTCCTGCTCTTCCTCAAATGTTTATCTCTTTGTAGACATCCCCAGCCATCTGGATGACCTTCCTCCCTCCTTGCTGAAGAAGGATTATGCCAATCTCCCCATAATGAACAGGTATGAGCAGGGAGAGGGAATGGCTGCTCTCTCCAGGGGTTTGTGTCTTACATGTAACCGTGGTATGTGGAAGCTGTCACCTGCTCACTAATTAATTATTAATGCTCTGTGGCCACGAAAATTGCGCAGTCAGTTTGAAAGTCAAATTTACAGACACAGTCAGTGGTCAGGGATTGATTGTTTACTCCATGTGAGATCGAGTGCTGGTTGCCCACATGCTCTGTGGGCTTTGTAGTCCACAAGGGAAAAAAAAAAAGAAAAAGGAAATAATCCTGAAATACTAGAAACCATCATCTTGCAAATAATCTGTGCCTGTCTTGAACTCAGGTGGTGGAAAGTGTTGTTAAACAACTCAACATGAATTCAGCTGCTGCTGAATTTGGGGTCTGGGGCTCAGCACTGCAGTGCTCTGATGCAGAGCTGCTCGTGTGTGGTGCAGGGAGGGCCCCCAGTGGCCCGACTGTGACTTTCACTGCTCTCTGAAGGAGCCAGTCTTCAAATGAAATATTTTTCAAGTAAAATTACTCAATACTCCTGTAATCTGAGCCATGATTTTGCTTAGGAGTGTGAGCACCAGTTTATGGCTGCCAGGTTTGGGAGGGGAGGAAAGTCCATGTAAATTTGTAGACTAAATTAAAGCTGAGGAAAGTACGTTCTGAAAACCTGAGCTCATTTTTGTTGTTAAATAGACTTGTTTCTAGTTTATAAGCTAATTTGCCATCTCCTTGCAGCGTGGATGATGTAGTGAAACGGCTGTTGTCCCTGGAAATGGCAAGTCAGGTCAGTGTCATTCTGCTTGCTTGAAAAAAAAACAGATTTAATGAACACGTTCATGTGAGACTTGTCTGTGTTGTTAAATATCTTTCACTCAGTGTATTTCTTTGCTCTTAAAATTTATCACACAGTCTTCTTTTATGGTAAAAATCACATATTAAAATGAGAGAAGAAAGTATTCAGGGGTGACAGGGCAGTGAGCTGTTCTGTTGCTGCTCGTGGCTGACCCCCTGTGCTCTAGACACCATTACACTGGACAGCAGATGTCCCTTAAGTTATTTTTACTTTCCATATGCCCGGAAAACAAGCAGGTAGTAAAGTGGCACAGAGATCTCTCTGCCATTCTTCTGTGCTTGCCACTTCAGCTTAAAAAGATGTAAAAGCACTGAGTAAAGGTCTGAATTGTAAAGCCTTTGTCTGGGTGTTTGGGAAGAGAGCTGAGTGTCTCCGACCTCCAGTGTTCTGAGACAGTGACAACCTCTTTTCTGTGACCCACAGAAGGAGAAGATGAAGGTAAAGATACAGCAGCTGGTGGAGAAGGTCAGGAGGTCTCCCAATGACAATGGCTCCTTTGAGGTGCAAGGCAAGTTAAAAAAGGGAAGGATATTGTTGGCAGATGAAACATCTCTGCTTCTATTCAGCTGTTCCCACCCCAGCACTTGCAGTTTGCTGTATAATTCAGGAGAATCTCCTCCAGGAGAGCCACTGAGGGGCAGGTAGCCTGCAGGATGCCCTGCAGGAGTGCTCCAGGTCTGGAAGCGCCGCAGAGGCTGCTGAGGTGCTTCCAAATTCCTGCTCCACATCCACCCTCCAAAGGCAGCGTGTGCATTGTTCTGCTTGGAGTGCTTCTGTGACATAAAGCACTGAGCTGCAGCTGTTACCAAAATGAACCAAATTCAGCCATGGAACCCAAATTTTCCTCTGCGTCAGAGAGCTGTGGCTGAAGCACAGTGGGTACAGTGCAGGGACGAAGGCCATGCTGCACTGACTGACACTGACAACTCCTTTGTCATCAGTAAAGCCCAGAGTTCCTCAGGATGCCACCAGCCCCTCCCTCCAGAGCCCAAAATCCCAAAGACCTGGCTGCTGCCCTTGGAGAAAAAAAACCCCTTTATTCCTGTCTGCTCCCCCAGAGCTTAAATCCCATGAGGTGAAATCAGTGTCAAATCACTGGGAACTGAATGAGTGCAAGAGGAGTAAATTCACAGATAAATTTATACGACGTGTTCCTAAAATCTTACCCTCTAATTAAGCAGCCTTGTAACATTCACAGCTCTGCAGGTTGTGTGTTGTGGTTTGTTGTGCTGTGGGCTGTGGGCTGTGGGCAGTGGCTGCTGTGGGCAGTGTTTGCTGTGATGCTGTGGGCAGTGTTTTCTGTGG
>VWPU01011541.1:0-18482 GCA_013398955.1 Callaeas wilsoni | reverse complement strand
GCTCGCCGCTGCCCCGCTGCCGCTCCGCGCACCGCGCCTCTAAACCCCGCGTAGCTCTTCCTACCTGTGCTCATTGCTCCAAACATCTTTATTTCAGACTCGTGGAAGGAGCAGGTTGCTGAAAAGCTTTTTTTTCTTCTCAGTCTAAAAAAGAGAATTCTTCTACCTACAAACACTGCACTGGCTCTTTTTTCTTTACTTTCTTTCTTGTTTTTTTTTTTTTTTTAGAGACAAACCTTGCTTGTGGTTTTTTTTTTATGTGTTAAGGTATGCAGGCATGTACTAACATTTCTTCATGTTTTCTCAGCTTCCCAAAGGCAAAACTGAGTTACAGGATGCATATAGAATTATATAGAATATACCTGGATGGGATCCGAGATTCATCTGGTCTATCACTCCATCCAAAGGCAAAATTAACTATGCTGCTGTGCTTCCTGAGGGAATTTGTGCAATCTCATTTTCTCCCTCTGTTTTCACTTGAATCAGAGAAAAAAGGTTTCTAATGCCTCGGGGGGGGGGGGGGGAAAGGGGAAGGTGCTATTTTCACCTCTGCTTTTTGGATACTTGTGAAGATTTTTTAAAATTTAAGCTGGAATGGAATAATAAAAGTGAACTTGATAGTAGCTGGGAGAGGTGTGTCAGGTTCCCAAAACAGCCGTCAAGGTGTGAATTCAAACTGGACACCTCATATTTTGCTATTTAATGCACTGGTGAGCCAGAACGTCTCTTCTATAGAAATACTCTTGTTTTGGGTTGTCCATTTTTCAGCTGCAAATTGAACCTTGATGGTATAAACTAAGTACATGGTACTGTCCGTGTCAGGACATGCTATCAGGACAGGGAGGGGGCATTTTGGTTGCCTGCTGTCACTGTCTTGATTGGTTTTTGTCTTCCTAGAAGTGATGCTTGTCTCTGATCTGAGCTATGGCTTTTCTGCTTCTGTCTAGATTTATATGGCAGTGAGGAATTTTGGAAGTGTGTGTGTAAATGTTCATTTTTACATATAAAATTATTTAATGATTAATTTCACTTTTCTCTCCACTCTACAAGCCTTAAAACGGTAACAATTTCCAAAGAAGCCTTTTTACAACATCATTTGTGTCTTTTTCCTTGTTGGCCTTTCTCTCTTCTTCTTGCATATTTTGGATTGTGTTTTACAAATAAGAAATAATTAATAATTAGCAGTTTATATTGTTACTATCCTAAAAAATATTAGGATCTGTTCCTTATGTGATCTACTCAGATGTTTTGCCATTTTATTTCTTTATCTTATAAAAACTGGAATTCAGGCTTTATGAAAATAAAGTACATTTATATATAATTGCTCCATCTCTTTGTTGGCTGTGACGTGAAAACCACAACCCTTTGTTTCAAGGACAGTTGGACATTTTGAGGGCTCAAATGTGCACCTATCTATTAATGCTTAGAAAAATTCAGTTATTTATTACTTGGCAAAATTAATATTTAAGAATCTCTAATATGTTACTCACTATGATTTGAAGCCTCTTTGCAAAGAATCAACCTGCGTTATCTGGCAGGAGTAGTTTGCCATGACAGCACTCACTGCCCTTGGGTGAGAGCTCCTGCCCCGTGTAGGAGATGACTGAAGCATTTTCCTTCCTCCTTGACAGACACTGCCTGTAAGAACCGGCCCCTAGACCTTGTCTTCATCGTAGACAGCTCCCGTAGCGTCCGACCTGAAGAGTTCGAGAAAGTGAAAATCTTCTTGTCAGAAATGATCGACACCCTGGATGTTGGTGAAAGAACAACGCGCGTGGCGGTCATGAACTACGCGAGCACTGTCAAGGTGGAGTTTCCCCTCCGGACCTACTTTGACAAAGCCTCTATGAAGGAGGCTGTGTCTCGCATTGAGCCCTTGTCTGCTGGCACGATGACCGGCCTTGCCATCCAAACTGCCATGGATGAGGTCTTCACTGAGGAAATGGGCACCCGGCCAGCAAGCTTCAACATCCCCAAGGTGGTCATTGTTGTGACAGACGGACGGCCACAAGACCAGGTTGAAGACGTGGCGGCAAGCGCCCGGACAGCTGGCATTGAGATCTACGCGGTCGGCGTAGACCGGGCGGACATGCAGTCCCTGAGGATAATGGCCAGTGAGCCTCTGGATGAACACATCTTCTATGTGGAGACCTATGGTGTGATCGAAAAGCTGACATCCAGATTCAGGGAGACGTTCTGTGGTAAGGGGATCAGTCCAAGACAGTAGTGTAACTTGGCTCCTTTTGACTTCTGCTGTGGTTCCACTCCTTAAGAAAGAAGTTTTTCAGAAGTGTTATGTATCACATCTAAATATTTCCCTTACCATCCATTGGGCAAACAAGCCAACACTTTTTTTCAGTGGAAGCCAAGTAATGGCCTTTCATTTTGAATAGTGGTCTTAGTGCAGGTAACAGACCTGACTCCAGTGGACCTCCTTGTGTAGTTGGTCAGATTTAGAGAGAAAGAGAAATCACAGCAATCTGAACGAGGTTTGACTGCAAATATTTACTGAATTACTGAAGGTACACACCAGAGCTGTGCAAGCTGCTCGTTTCTTTTCCCATCTCACTGGGAAGCCAGGAGGGTGCGAGTGTGGAGCTGAAGGGATTCCCTGTAGGTTCAGAGTAGGAAAATCAGCATGACAGGTAAACCACCGCACTGGCTTGAGCAATCTGGTGCAGGATAAGGTGCCCAAATGCAGCAGCAGGTCATCTCAGGATGGGCTTTCACTCCTTAGGCACTGCTGGGCTTTTCCAGTGTGCCAGGCTCACATTTCCCTCTGTTTCTCTGCAACTTGATTTAGACAAGGAACTGTGGGATGGGATGAATTAGCTTCACTTTTTCAGGGCTGATCTTATAAAAATGCTGTATGTATTTGGTTTAGGCTAGAACTCCACTAACAATGCTAGCCCAAAGTGGGCTGTTACTGTCATTTACAGGGAAAAAAGGTCATCTGGAGTATTTAGAACTGCCTAGATAGCTGTGACACAGCCTTACTCACAAAAATCAAATGACAACTTTCTGACAATTAAAAAACTTGTGCAAAGTAGATTTTTTAAGTGAATTTCTAAGAAATTTACTTTAAAATAAATATCCAGCAAATAATAGGTAAAATCAGGTATAAATAACATTGTAAAAGAATTAAAATAACAGCCACTGCCTTGGGAACTTGGTTGGCAGTGTGTTACTTTGTTATTTCAGAGCCTTACTAAAAATCACATCTTCTGAGTATGTTTAGAGTGAATAGACCTCTTTATCTAGGTATGAAATAAATGTGTAAGACCATCTGCAGACAGGACACTTTGCCCAATAATTAGCATAGCAAATGCCTTGAGGTTTGGCTTGATACCATGTTGTGCTGCTGATGTGACCAGATCCTCACAAGTGCCCACCTGGCTGGACAGGTAAGTGTGCTGTGAACATAGCACTCATTTCCACCTATGTTCTCTCCAAAGCAAGTCCTTTCATAGCAGCAAAGAAAAATCTCTTGTTCTTAAGAATAAACTTACTGTTTCTTGTGCTGAAGCATAGAAATTATGCCCCTGCAAGGCTGGAGGGTAAATCAGAGAGCCCACACATGTACACTTCCAGTGTAACTCTGAGTCGCCTGTGTGCAGTTTGCCAGAATCTGTGGGATTCATGAAAAAAACAGGGTGAAGAAACTAGTCTTTAAAAAGTCTCCTATAAACCAAATGAAGCTAAGAGGGTCTTGTAAGACAGTGTGGTAAACTGGGTCCCTTTCCAGCTCCAGAGTGCTTTTTGGTCAGAAATGTGGACTCACCAGTGGCAATTAGGATTTTCTTTCGCTTTGACCAAGGCAAATAAATTTGTTTGTAAGGTGAACTGAAAACAGGAAAACTAATGTTCAGGGGAAAAGTAGCTGGCTAAGATCAACTTGATGCATTGAGAGCATTATTCAGCATGAGGCCATCCCAGAGATGGAAAATCTTAGCCTTGAACTGCTGTCCAAGTCAGTGGACATTTGACTTTCCTACCACAAAAATCCAACCGTTTGAGTCTGAGTTTCTCACTTAATGCTTGAAAATATCACCCAGAGATTTTGTTCATAAATCATGGAGATTAATTCTCTTATTCCCAAGGGTGTAGCACAATGAAAAGGCGCTGTCTGGGTTTCAAAATGTAAAGACAAGACAACTCTATTAGCCTTTTTAGCAGACTTATAAATCTTCCTTGTTTTAGAAAATGGGAAATGTTGCCATTTTGTTGCCACAAAATTGCCTTATTTTCAGAAATACATGAGAAGATTCAAGCACTCTTGCTTCTGATTTCTTATGTCACCAATGTTGCTTTGGAGACTGATTTTAGCAGTAGTCCATACCCATGATAATACTAACTAGTAACTACTAATCTAAGTAAAATCTCAGGTAAAAACAGACTTGTCTTCCCATTTCTCTCTCTAATTTCTTTTCCTTCCTTCGTTCCTGCCTTCCTGTCTCTCTACCTCCCTCCCTTCCCCTCCCAAGAAAAATTTATCTCATTTTGCAATTTCAGCACCCCAGTTCTCTGCGATTTGGATATTATTTCTGTACTCTCCTTCCATTATGAAGTTCACGTGCCTGTAAAGGTACCCTTCCGCAGAGACTTTCCTGCATATCCTCCTTTGGTCCTGACTTTTTAAATCTGATGGGTCAAGGCAGCTGTAGCCCCCACATACCCCATCTTGCACTGGCAGGTTTCCTTTCTGGCTGATACATCTGTACCATCATTCAGGCACTCTTTTTGTCCCTAAGATGAGAGTATGTTATTCTAGTGCCTCTGACTAATTTCTTTGTTCCTCCTGGTTTTGATGTTCTTTCTGGTTTTATTTTTTAGTTTTATTTTATCACTTCATTTCATTTCATTTCATTTCTTTTCATTTCATTTCATTTCATTTCATTTCATTTCATTATTTCATTTCATTTCGCTTTCTGCTGCATTTCAGTTTACCTGGGAGTTTTTTACAGTGCAGCAGGAATTCAGATCAGATTCTATGCTGGTGAGCTGAAGTTCTTAAGCCAACAGACGGTGATATATTTTATCATTATTTCAACTGGTTGTCTGTAATAGAAAGGGACTGGATACAAAGAGCCAGAAGGTACTTTTCACTGTTGAGTTCTCATTTCCAGTGTAATGTTACTGAATGCTTAAAATCTCTCCTTGTTGAATGCTTTTCAATTAATCTTTTCTCCTGCCACCTCAGGTAATGAGTAATTTCCGTGCTGTTTATGACCTCTCTCTGCTGGCTACAGAGTGTGCAAAGGAGGCCTGTAACTTGTTGTGACAGCGACACAGCACTGACATTTACTACCACTAATCCAGCAAACAGTGCAAGATGTGCTGCTGTAAGCATGAATGATTAATGCCTGTTCCTTTCCTCTGGGGTGACTGAAGCACCTCTCTGTCGATGCCCTTTGTAGCTGTGAACGTGTGTGCCCTGGGGAGCCACGGCTGCCAGCAGGTCTGTGTGACTAACGGGGCATCCTACCTCTGTGACTGCTATGAAGGATACACCCTGAATCCAGATAAGAGAACCTGCTCAGGTATTACTCCTTTGGAAAATGAGTTCAACTAGGAAAGAAAAAAAAAAATTAACTCTGTACTTGGATTTGAGATACTACTCGTGTGCTTCTGTTGAAACAACAAACATCTGTATCTTTTTCAATAGTAAAAAATCTAGTAATGAATAACAAATAAAACTCAGCTGCAAGTAATGGTGAGATGTAGTTTGATTCTATCACTGTCCTTTTTATTCTGCCTACAGATCCATTCATTAGGGCCAGATGCCAAAACAAAATCTTCAGATGTAGGCACTGTATAGATATTTTCTACTACCACTTGTTCTAATTCCTTCAATTACTATTGCCATTTCTGAGCTGATTCCAAATCAAAATATATTAAAAAATGGGAATGTGCACTCCATCCCAAACTGCTTGCTATTAACAACGAGTTGTTTCTCTAACATGCCTAACAAGCTGTGGACACGTGTGCACCTGGGAGGCACGAGTGTGACCAGATCTGTGTGAGCAACAACGGATCCTACGTCTGTGACTGCTATGAAGGCTACACCTTGAATCCAGACAGGAAGACTTGCTCAGGTGAGAATTAAAGGCTACTTGAATATATGAAACTCATGGAGATACAGACATGTTTTCTGTGAGTTACCCTAAAATGAGAACTCAGCCGTAGTCTTTTCCTCGGTTCCACAATAACATTGTGGTTTTCTTCAAATTTGTTGAATAAAAAATGCAGTTTGGCACTTATCTACCATTTTATGGTCTTCACAGGATTCCATAAACATAGTTTAGCTGCTTAGTCTGACATGGGGCAGGTTATTGCTCATCTTGTGTGGGTTTTTAGCTTCGTCCTGACTGGGGATGTACAGGACTGTTGGAATTGCTGATGAAAGACAGAACTGCATTAGATGTGGTGTAGTCAACGTCTTGCAGTATCTGCCTTCTCCATCAAATAATTGATAACTGAATTCAGTTGTCTGCAGCATAATGTAGTAGGACACTTCTTAAATCGTAATTAAATTGTTATTACAAATGGTGAGCATTCAAAACAGTGAAGTGTCTGGGAGGGATTAATAGGTTTCCTTCCTAAACCATGGCTCACCACAGCCATGGACATGTGTGCACCTGGAAGGCATGACTGTGCCCAAGTCTGCCTGAGTAACGACGGATCCTACAGCTGTGGCTGCTATGCAGGATACACTCTGAATCCAGACAAGAAGACTTGCTCAGGTAAGATCTGATTAAGGAAAAATCGTGTTCCACTAAAAGCAAACAGCTTTTAAAAATCCGGCTAATTTATGGGTTTTTTTTGATAAATTATTCCAGAGTTTCTGTACAACCCCTGAACAATCCCTGAACTTTGTTTTGAACAAAGGGCAACTTTGTTTTTCCATATGTACAGTAGTAATTTGAGATCCTTGGCTCTTCTGCAGTTGTGTGTAGCTTGTATTTGGTTAAGATTAAAATGCCATTTGGCATTTCCTTGAGGACTTCACAGTATTTTTACACCCATGGAGCATGAATTGCCATATCCAATATGTGATGTGGACCACTTCTGTCAGAAAACTCTTCAGTAAAGCAGCAAAAGGGAATGAGATGAGGGAGAGCATGGACTGTGCTGGAAGAGAGACTGCAGTCTCTATCATCATGAGTGTGATTGCTCTTTCTGGTGGATGTGTTTGGACCTTAAAAAATATTCCAGCCTTAGAGCCCTAGAGGATGGGAGGGAAATGTTCCCTGTCAGTGCTGTTCTCTTGTGGAGAACAAGAGTGTAGATGTAGCTGGTACTCAGGGATTTACACATAAGTATCTATTATCTACAAATTAATATCTATTCTATATTTTCTTCACTTGATCTTCACTCTGAATTTCTTTGGATGTCTCGTTGATGATTTATTTAGGGAAAATCCTTTTTTTCTCTCCACTTCCACTATAATCCCTTTCTTTACTATATTTTGTATGACAAACTGTTGAACTTAGGCTTCCAGCTCCAGGAGGTTCCTAGGCAAATCTCTCAAGTTAAGTCACAGGTCTCACATCTCAAAGAGGTGAAGCCAGAGGGCCTCAGTATTTCTTCCTGCCTAGGTGAGGAGCTGATTTTGTAAATATGGTGCCTAGGATTAGCACTTAGCTGGCATTACAGAGAGGCAATAAACATGTAAGGGAATGTAAACTCAATCAGGCCTCCCCTTTGGGAGTCCAATCCCAAACTTCATTTCATAGCACTGATTCTCCTCCTGCATACTCAAACTTTAAATTCTTTTCTTCACATGCTTGCTTTTTTTTTTCTTTTGAATCTCATTTTGCGGTATCCTGCTAATGATTTCCCAACTATCCAGGTCTTTGTGGCAATTATATCACAAAGATGTGCAAAAAATGATGCAAAAATAGTCTTGGTCTAGGAGAGGGTCTCCTTTTCCTTTTCCTTTTCCTTTCTTTCTCTCTTTCTCTCTGTCTTTTCTCTCTCTTCCTTTCTTTCTCTATCCTTTATTTTTTCTTGTGCCTTACTGGGACTCCTTACTGCAAAGATATCCAAATATAGGAGCTCCTTCTCAGCTTGCCCTTTCAGAACTGACATGTTAAATTTGGCAGAAAACAGCAGCCTCACACATAAAGTGCCCACTTTGTAACTGGCAGTGGGTGTCACATCTTTTTTAGCAGCCTCACATACTTTTCTGTTTATGGTCTTTTCACTCCATAAAACAGCTTCTCCAACTCAATTAGAGTTGAAGTAATGCCAAATAATCTCTTAAAATCAAGATATTTGTTCCCTGAAATTCTGTTGGATAATTGTTTTGTAACTTCATCACTTCTAGTTCCATTCCTTTTGCCATCCATTACAGCTGCAAAAAAGTGTTGCCAGTATTCCAAAACCTGTACTAATTTTGTGATGTTGATAGCCAGATAAAACTACACTCTGTGCACCCTGCTCTGGTTAATAGCTCGCTGACATGCAGTAAAAACATCCTGGTTTGAATCCAAATGAAGATACATTGGCGAATGGGGATCACTACGACCAACTCTAAAGGCTGAAGTTTGGATATTGGCTAATCCTCTTCTCCTCTGAAATGCCTCCCTCAGCTGCTGACGTGTGTGCGCCTGGCAGGCACGACTGCGAGCAGGTCTGCGTGAGGGATCACCTGTTCTACACCTGCGACTGCCACCAAGGCTACACCCTCAACCCAGACAAGAAGACGTGCTCAAGTAAGAGCAGATTGCTGATCCCTTTCCACCCATGCCCTCTCAGCTAAGTGCATGTGTTGCAATAGCTCTTGTTAGACTATGAATATATTTGTATCTGCCTGAGAAACTTTGGCGTGCATTCAGGTGTTAAAAGACAGCTCTATGTCACTCCGCCTTGCCCACTTTGAGCAAAATTCAGAGATACAAAGAACTTTATATGTAAAAATGTTAGTAAATACTCACCGTGCAGTCTTTGTCAACTTATAATGAAGGCCTTTCCTAATTTATGCAATATTCAGCAAACCCAGAACTGAGAAATTGTTGAAGACAGAAGAGCTGGGGTTAGTCACACACTTTGCAGTACTGTGGAATGTGTGTACCACCATGCAAGACAGTTTGAGGTGATGTCCACCCCTTCAGGCTGAATTTCATCTTGCTGTTCCTTTCTTTAGCTTCTCAGTGACTTTGTGTTGCAGTAAAAATGTAATTATTTCAGAAGTGTTTCTTTCCTTCCCAGTTTCCTTACTGTAAAGCTATTGTGTACTGGAAACCTTTCTTAGCATGCCTTTGGAGCTGATGTGGCATTTCACATCTGGTGTGGTTAGGCAAGTGGGTCAGAGGGACCAAAGTCCGAGGTATCCCTTGTGTTAATTAATGTATTAATCCCCAGTAAGACAACTGCTGCTCCAAGGCAAGATTAGTTACACATTTCAGTAGTTCCTGGTAAGATTCATAGAGGATAGGCTCCCAGAATGGAAAAACACTGCCATTGGGAAGCATTAAAAAAATGTTATCTTGTTTTTGGATAACTGCTTCTCCAAAGCACATCCTGTGTGAACTGATGTATGTGCACCAGGAACCCGTGACTGGCAGCAGGTCTGTGTGAGTGGATCATAGACCTGTGACTGCTATGAAGGCTTTATCTTAAATTCAGATGACAAAACATGCTTGAGTAATAATTTAATGTTGGTTTTTTTTCCTGAATATGTTTATTTATTGAAACACCTCTTTTTAATGTGTTAAAACATTTTTAATCTGTTTGAGAAATGGTCTATCAACTCACAAGCTCCCAGGAAGTATAATCTCTTTTCATTCTTTTATGCCTCTTTCCACAAATATTTTCAGCTAGTTTGATCCTTCTTGTTTAGTTATAGCAATTACTGTATTTGAAAGTAGTTTAAGTTTTATATTGCCTCTTATCTATCATCACACATTTAAGGACTCACTGTATTTAAAAATACAATGTGTCATAATCTGCATTCCTTATGAAATGGGAATAATTGGGGGTGTTGGCAAGGCAGGGTTCTGGGGCACCTGTCTCTGGGATGTGAGTCTCCACTGCATACCAGCCTTTGGAGAATGGCTGGAGGGTGCAGAGGGGAACAATACTCAGGTTAGAACTACTGCAATGCTAGCCCTTGTATTCTTGCCCACTCCTCCAAGATGAGTGGGGCAAGCATGAACTCACCAACTTTTTTCTCTTCAGATGGGCAATACTGGGATCAAATGCTGGCACAACCTCTCCACAGTCTGATACAGAATCCTAAGTTAAGTTGGGTTGGAAGGGACCCCAAGAGGTACCTAGCCCCACCCCTGGTTCAGAGCAGGAATAACCTGCCACCACATCAGGTGGCTGAAGACCCTGTGTAAGAGCATAGTAATAAAATAGGTGACTATAGACAAACACCATCTGCAAAAATAGCTTCTTGTCGGTCTGGATTTGAGCACGAAGGCAGTGTAAAAACACAGTTTTAGCATGTTTTGTGTGACTTGTTGGGCATCCCAGTAGCAAAAGGAACACCCCAAATTTTGAATATCAAATACTGGAAGACTCCAAATTTCACAGAAGGACTGTAGAAGAATTCAGAGTACCCTTGGACAATTGCCAGAGTTGGTTGGAAAAATAATTTTGTTAAAACAGACAAAATCCAAGGAGGATCTGTATCTGTCACTGGAGAATTTAAATGAAGACATAAAAAGTTAACTGGCAGTTGGTTGGAAACCAGCCATGTTGGTGTCATGTTTTGAACTGGCCTTCCTTCAGCTGACTCTTGAACAGTTCTTCTTTGTACATTGACCATAAAGGTGGTGGAATGTTCCAAAGAGGGGAGCTGAACAAATACAGGTTCAGTGGAATTGAGGAGACACCAGTTTCAACATTGGTTTTAAGACAAACGAATTTCTACACTGCCAGGTTTGCAACTGCACAGACTTTGCAGTTTCCTTGCAAAATGGGAGTATTAATGGCATGATTGATAAACAAAAAACCAAACCAAAACAAAAAAACTCCCAAACAAACAACAAAAAAAGAGAAGCCGAAACAGTTCAGGAAAAAAGGGAAATGTGCTTGTGTATAATATTTCTATTGTTTTACTGTTACAATGCTCACACACTTTCATTGACATTGATCAGCTATGTGTTTATATATCTGGAGATAACAAAATTGATTAACATGTTATTGTTGCCTTGCAAGTAATGTAAGAAAACATTTATGAAGAGATGGGTATTATGTACAGGTAATACCTCTTGATAACTTATTGAAAATGTATTTGTAGGCTCTCTTTTAAGAAGACTTTGCCTTTGGAGCTTATTATTCCAGTCTCAGATGTGGATGGTGATCTCAGTACAGCACCCGTGCTGCTGTAGCTGTTGATATGCTTGTTCTCAGCCTTCAGCGAGTGGTGCAGCCTTAACTTATTTACTGTATGGAGTAGGTGAGGTTAAATTGCCTTTCATGAAGCTAAGAACTCACGGCCATCTATTGACGCTTGACATTATTATACTACAGTGAAATTGTTGTTTCTCTGAACCCTTTGTCATCATTGCTGGTTTTTTTGTGAATTATGGAGAAAAAGGAATTCTTAAGGACAGCTGAGGCTGGTCCTCTGTTAGTCTGGAAGACTGAGGTCAAGACCTAGGAACAGATTTAATGGAAGCACTGCCTGCTTAGTACAGCAGTGCATGCTTTCTCCTTCTGAAGAGACTGGTGACTCCTCTGTCATACTAACTGGCTCCTCCAGTTAGATTGCTACTAGACTTTCTGCTAGATTTTAAACTCACTTGGGCCTATTTGAATGATGTCGTTCCCTCCACCTATATTCATGAGACATTTGAATGGATTTGTGGCCACCCTCTTGAATCAAGAAAGATACTCCCTATGTATGCATATTGCAAACATTAGAAACCAAGAGTACTTGTGGGGTCACACAATTAAAGTTGATGGGGAGGCTGGTTGGTCTCTGCAGCCAGGCCTTTTTTTTTTTTTCCCTGCTCAGTAATGGTCTAATTTAAAGAGTATAGAGGATCCAGGGAACTCCCTGCTCTGCCTCCTTCTTGGACACAATTGAGCTCTCTCTTGCCTGTCCTGGACTATGACACTCAGGTCTCTGGCTACACACCAGCCCCTGTTCACTGCTGCCCCTCCTTCCCAACTGCCCTCGGTTCCACTGTTTGCTGTTGTCTCACGGCATGGGTTTGACTCCTTCCACAGGATCAAGCATTTTCTTGGGATTTAAATGTTCAGTAATTGTAATAAATATACTAAATGCTGTTTTCTCTCTTAGGAGCCATAACGAGCAGTCTTGTAACAACTGAAGAGTCCTGTAAGTGTGAGGCCATAGTTGCCCTCCAGGACTCGGTGACCTCACGCCTTGAAGCTCTCTCCACAAAATATATCCTTTTTCTTACATGAACACCTGCATTCAGCATTTTCTGGTATTTTAGAGGTAGCTGTTTTGATATAAACTGGGGAAGAAATATCCCTCAAAAGAGAAAGTATTTTCAGGGTGATTTTAGAAATATTATGGAAAAAAATATTGGTTGCTGCAAACACCACTATGTGTTTACATTTCACAGAAGAGCAACATGATACAGATAAAATAAATGTGTATGCCCACATCCCCTAGATTTTATATGCCGTGTTGAACACCAAGCACTGCTCTACTCATAATTCTTCTGTCTGGCTTTTACCGTTACATCAAACACTCAGTTTTGAGCCCTCTTAATATGTCCCAAAACTTTAGAGAAAACTTCACGGGCAGCGTGACAACAGTCCCATTAGCTGTGGTATTCCTCTGCATCCCACCTCCAGAGGCAGGCACTGCCCCAAATGATTTTCAAGCATCTTCTTTTCCCTGAAACTGTGTGAGCCTATCAGTATCCTGGGATACAGGAGAATGAGAGAGTGGCAAGGCAGGGTGCCGAGGCCGCAGGCTCTGGGCAGCCTTGTGTCCGTAGATCCGAGGTGCCGGCCGGTGGGTGGAATTTGCCGTCTTCATTTGCTGCAGTGCCGTGTCTGCAGCCGTGAGGAGAAATGTGGCCAGCCCCCGGATTAGACATTCCACAAACATGTGGGAGAGAAAAAAAACCCCACCCAATAAACAACGAGAAAGTGGTGAACTCTGTGGTACCACAGCAAGCCTGAATGCTGAAATAAATGCCCTCAGATGACACGGCAGGAATTAATAACTGGAAATTAAATGAGACAAGATGGGGTACATCATAAGGCATAATTTTTAAAAGTGAGAGTGGAGATAACTGTTACAATTTACCAAGGATTGTGACAGATTTTCTTTGCTGAAAATTTTTGAGACTGAATGTTTTTTTGTTCAAAAGTGCTCTTGTTCAAATAGGAATTGATTTAAAGGAGCATTATGTCTATGGTTATCATCCTGATCCCTGGGGCTTCAAAATCAAGGAAGAGGGGGATATTTAAGACTGAAAAAAGGAGAGCAAACTAGTGAGTTTTATACATGAACTCATCATTTACATAGATAAAAGAATGTTTTAGTGTGCCAAAGTTTCTGAAAGTCAAATGAAAACTTCTGCCAAGGACACAAGACTTTCTCAGTTTTTGAATAAATTCAAAGTTATTTTTATGAGATCTAACTGCACATCCCTCTTCTTGCAGTGTGCTTGGAGTTCAGTTTACCTGCCTGGGAAAAACGAGGGAAAGAACTCTGATTTTCCTGGATTATAATGTGTAGTTCTAGGGAATCTAAGTAGTTAAAACTGAAGACCAATATATTTAAATCTGTAATGTCATCTCAGTAGTAGCATGTCCTTCAGAGATCAATCTTTCTGCCCCAAGAGCTCATGTTAAGCAAGAAAATGTTGTGGGTTTAAGTCAGGAATAGACTTTATTACAAAGAACTGAGGCTTTCTTTCAAAGTTATTCTTTGATGGGCCGTTTCTATCCCCAGCATCCTTTCAAGACAACCTGGAAAACACAGCAGAGACCATCACCTTCTGCTCCTCATCCCTGGATATCACGTGATCCAACTCCTTCTAAGAAATTAGGGTTGTTGAGATTATTTGGGAAGATGCCAGACCTTGACAGAGCTCTAATATGTTTGGAAATCTCTGTTTCAAGCATGTATTGACCTCACCTAGAAAACGTTTTTTTGAAAATGCAGCAGTGAGAAAGACTGTAAAAAAAACAAGCCTTATAGCCATCTATTTTATTGCCCTTAACAACCGACCACTAGAGGAAGTGTCTGAGAAGCTGCAGGCATATCAAGACAGACAGCAGATTGTCTGAGCTATCATTTTGCTTGATTTTAAAATAATTTTTCAGAATCAAACCTTTTTATTGTTTGCAGCAAGCTTTATTTGATTGCACAGCTTACAAAACAGCAATTGGTTTATTATTACCGACAAATGTCAAGAAGACTTCAGGAAGATAAGAGTCTTGAAAATACAGTAACTCTGAGGATCTTCATGTACAGTCACTTTATAGCCATGAAGCTACTCATACCTGCTGTGCTTCAGTTTGTACTGCAGATACTGCTTTTCTGTAATAACTGCATATTTTATTCTCTTACTTCAAAGTAAATACAGAGAAAGAATGGATACAGTATATCACATTATATAAAACTTTGAAATGGCAAAGCAGAATGAAAAAATGTGCTTATGTCTTCTTTCAATTAAGTGGGAAAGTAAGTTGGGATCTTGTAACTTATTTTAATAAAATACAATATGATATGCACATTGATGTTGGAAGTAATTTTGTACTCAACTTAAAGGACATGTGTTATGAAATAAAGAGTTTAAAAAACACAAGGAAACAAAACTTCAAAGATAAAGGAGGCATAAATTGAAGAAATAAACAGAATACTGCCCCAAGTCACATGTTTGGAAAAAGAAGTATTGGATTTTAAAACCTAGATGTCATTGTAAATACAGATAAAAGACTGAACAGTAATTTCAAGTATTAATAATGTTTAACATGTAGAAGAATGAAAGACATCCTCCAATTTAATATTTTTATCCTGCAAGATTTACTTGTGTTATTAGTCAGTCATTCCTGTTGTTATTACACAGACTTTACTGACACTTTACTTGTGTCAATCAGGCTTTTAGGATAAAACACACAAGCTAACAATTAGAAAAAAATTAGTTGTTAAAGGAATCCATTCATTTTATACACTTGGCATTTATAATCATCCAAATACTTTGGAAATTATATTTAAATTAGGAGTCAAAACGATGGGGTTTTTTAAATGGAAAAATCCCACATATTTTGGAGACCCTTGCAATATAATTACACAAGATATTGTATCTGGAAGCTGGTTTGCCAAGGACATATTAAACAACATCTGTACTTGTTTCCCACCCTGCACACACCACATTCAAGCACGTTCAGTTAGGTTCACTTCACTGTACATGGGAGTGGGTATGCTAAGCTGGAATATAACACTAAATAGCACAAGCGAACATGGGACACAGCTTCAGCTGCAAGGGCTAAAAATGAGACTGTAAGCTCACCAAGAATGCTGGATTTGGCTGTGCTTGGTATTTTGTGATGTGTCTCTGCACTGATATTAATTTGCTGCAGTACAATTAAAGTTCGTGTGGGATGTCCTGGCTATGCTACACTTGCTTCCTCAAAGTGCTGTGCATGCATTTTTTTTTTCTGTAAGTCAAGGAGTTTTATATCCAGCACTTTGCTTACTTTCATGTCCTCTGCTTAGGCATGGGTATTATACAGGCATTTATAGAGCCAGAAGTATGCCTTGGCCTCTGTAATTGGTAAGAATAAACAAGTTGTAAATCTAATGCAAGACTTTACAACTTCTTAGCAATTGGGAGGGGATGACATCAGTCCTATTTACACTAAGGCCAGTTGTCAGATGAGATGTAAAATTTTATAGGATAGTGGAAAATTGTCCTGGAGGCCAGATGTATCTTGCTAGCTGTCAGCTGGGCAGGCTTTGATTCATGCACTAGTATTCGTAACTGCATTTTGTATTGTAAATGATAATATTTACATCCAATTCCTCTGAGCAATTACCTGGCTCACTTTGTGAGCACCAGGTAAAATTCCAAGATGATATAAATGATTTGTTTAAAATAGGACATACTGTTGTTCAGAAAAATTCGATTTATTATCCAGTGTGCTACAAGTCAATAATTACACACTCAAAAGAGACATGATTGTTTATTTCAAAATTGTGCACCCAGGCCTGGGTGATCAGTGGTGTTCTAAAAATCAAATGCATTGAGTATAAAAACTTTTTAAACTTAGTAAAACACAAAAATAAGGTAAAATTTCTCCCTGAATACAATAAAAATGCAGTACAGATTCTGTTTTTGTCCATGTGCATTTCATGAGTCCTGAGTCAGTTTCAGCTTCAGGGGTTCTTCTGTTCAGATCACCACAAAGTTGGAGGAATACCTTTGGTCTGTGTGTAATGAATTCATGAGTCCAATCCTTTTAATTTCATGGCTCTGTGGGTGGTTAGCAGTACCTGATAAGGTCCTTCCCACTTCTCAGCTAGTGGAGTATCTTTCCAGGTTTTCAGGTAGACTTGATCTCCACGCTTGGAAGAATGTATTGGTGACTTGACTGGGACTGGTGTTCTAAACAGCAAGTACCTGTGTAATAATCTCAGGGTTTTATTTAAAGATAAGAGATAATCTGTTAAAGCTTTCTCTCCTACCACATGCATCTGGTCAGTTTTTCCTGTCAGATTCATATTATGCGGTGTACCATAAAGAATTTCAAATTTTTCTGGATTTTTCAGTACAATCTGGCAGACTCCTTCCAGTGTATCAAATCAGTGGTTGAAAGAGGAACTTTTACATATACAGGGTTTTGGTGTGCCCAAGTTCTACCCGCAATTGGACTAAGTGCATCACTTCTTCCAGTCTTACCATCAGTACTTTCCTGGTCACAAATATCACTATCCTGATTCCTTCTCAGAGAAACCAACAACTGTACACCCTCTTCCTCACTATCCACTTTCAGACACCTTTTCCCTATACTACAAGCAGAAAAGCAACAAGATAATTTTTTTTTCTTCCATCATCATTAACACATTTGAATCAGACACCAATAACCTGCATTTCTTTCTTGTTTTATGACCATTTCTCAATGAGAAAAATAAATCCACACACAGGATATCACCCCACTTGTCCAATCTTCTGCAAACCAACAGTTATAGCATGTTATTATAATTTAATGTTCCCATTTCTGGCCACTTTTCCTCACCATCCAATTTATATTTTGGCCACCATTGAGTACAATATTCCTTTAACTTCCGCTTTGTAAGAGGTTCTCTACCAAACTTATCCCAATGATTCAAAATACATCCTAATGGAGAACAAGGAGAAGGTTTAACCGATCGCCCCGTTCCATATTACTGCCCAAAAAAGAATCTTTTTTAACCATGACTTCATACACTCCACTTGTCACTGTCAAGCATGTATGAGTTTTCCAAAATTCTACTACACAATACCAATTCCACAATATTACATCAACCTCTCATTTCACTTTATACAGTCTCTTTTCATATGTTGCATCTTTGAGTCTCTTACCCACTCCTGGATGGAGAGACACTTGCAGAGTCCCCAAACAAAATGCCAATGGGCACTGGAGTTACATAGTGCTACAAGTTACATAGTCCTCTTATTCTACTGTCTGTTGGTTAGTGATTCTCTTTAGTGATTCTCTTGCTTCTCATGCTAATTAGTCCACATGCTCAGTCTTTCTTTTCTTTTGGGTCGGTGGGTTTCTTGGGTCTGGTGGTCACAATCTGCCCCTGCCGGAATTGCCCTTTACCCAGTCAGAGCTGATTTCCGCACAGCTGCTGACTTATTAGTTTCTTTCTTATCTTGGGAGTTCAGCCAAATGTGGGCCTTGTGGCCCATAAATTCTGCATTATTTATGTCCATTATCTCAGTGTGACATCCTTCTTCCCAAGCTTTGTTAACCTCTCCCTAGGTCTGAGATCATAAAAACTTGTCCAGCTGTAAATTTTAACATGGCAGTATTACTGTCAAGTAATTTAACTTTCTAATACCTGAAAATAACTAAGAGCTTGTTAGTTGCTCTTCTATCACGGATTGTCTCCTTTCTTTCTGATTAGGAATGACTTTAAACCGAAAGAGGGCAGGTTTAGATTATGTATCAGGAAGAAACTCGTTACTGTAGGGGTGGTGAGGCTCCGGCACAGGTTGCTCAGAGAAGCCCCATCCCTGGAAGGGTTCAAGGCCAGGCTGGACGGGGCTTTGTGCAGCCTGGTCCAGTGGAAGGTGTCCCCGCCCGTGGATCTAGATGGTCTTTGAGGTCCCTTCAAACCCAAACCATTCTAAGATTCTATGTTGATGTAAGTTACACTGCAAACATCGTGTGCAGACAACCTGGGGTTCACAAAATTTCGGCATTTTTCTTCGTGTAAAAGCAGAGTGACCTTTACTAAGGAATTGCCGGTGCTTTCTAACCAGGCTGAGCAGTCCCATTGCCGGGCGGGGAGCCCCAACCCGCCCGGGCCGGGGCAGCGCCGG
>VWPU01011539.1:0-17636 GCA_013398955.1 Callaeas wilsoni | reverse complement strand
CCCCCCCCACCGCCCCCGGCTGAGGGCAGACAAAGGGAGGCCTTGTGGTTCCGGCCCCTTCCTCAAGTGTCACTCTTCAAGAAAGAAAAAAAAAAAAACCAACCGAAAAAACAAAACCCACAAAGCTTTACGGAGCGGATGTGAAATGTACTCCGAGTAAATGCCGAGCTTTATGTGCCGTGCCTGCCCACGTGCTGCCCGCCGTCCACGCGGTGCTCCCCAGCAGCAGCCCCGGTGGCGGGGGTGAAATCCTCTTGGCGGGGGGGTTTAGATCCCGTCGGGATGGGTTTAGATGCACAGTTTCAATTCCGAAACAGAAATAAAGCTTATGATCCATCGTGCTAGTTATCTAAATAAACAGAACCTACCAGGTTTTTTTTTCAGGGAGGGTCTTAGGCATGGACGGAATCTCAGGGTTTTTTATTTCTGCTTTGTTGGGTTTTTTTAGGATTTAAATTAAATAAAAGATGGACTGGACTGGAAAACACAATGGGCCCAATGATACAACCAATGACGGAACAGTGGTACGACTCAGAGGCCTGCCATTTGGTTGCAGCAAAGAAGAGATTGTTCAGTTTTTCCAAGGTACCTCCAGTATAATCGAAGTGTAGTGGGTTTCATTCTTTAGAGTTTTTTTTGTATGTTTTGCACAGTGTTTTGTACATGTTTAATAGCTGATAATGGGGTGGATGGGGAGGGATTGTGTTAAATTAGTTTGTCTAAAGTAAGATTTATGCCCTATAAATGAAGCATAGATAACCATAGATGTAGTAGAACACAAAATGTATCTGATTTTGTTGAGGTGGGGAACATACCGTGCTTATTGGGGTAACCTGAATGTTAGCATTTGGATCAGTTAAATTGCTTGATTGGTAGCTATATTTTCTTCATGTAACTTAGGTGGTTGTATTTTTGTATAGTCTAAACAGAAAAGAAGTACGGCTAAATCCATAAATGTTTAATGAAAGATCGTGGGCTTGTATTGTTGGGTGATGGGGGAAACGAGGTGGTTTTCTTTTTCGTTGTTGTTGTTTAGATATGCTTTAAGTATTTGCTACAGATGGGAATGTTTCAGCCTTTAACACTGTTCCCCTTGACGGGGTTATTTGTCCTTGGGTTAAAGGGTTGGAAATCGTGCCAAATGGGATAACATTGACGCTGGACTACCAGGGGAGAAGCACAGGGGAGGCCTTCGTGCAGTTTGCTTCAAAGGAGATAGCAGAAAATGCTCTGGGGAAACACAAGGAAAGAATAGGGCACAGGTGGGGATGGAGAGTTTGGGATGGTGTTAAATCTTTATTTTTTGGGGGTTGTGGGTCAGTAATGCTTTTGGGGGGTTGGGGACCAATGGGGAATGGGCTGTTTTTAAGAATTTTTATAACTGATCCTAAGTTAACTTGGGAAATACAGTAGATTTGGGGGGTGGGGGAGACAGTATTGCACTGGGTAGTTTGCTAAACTCAGAAAATTGTTTCAATCATGCTCGTGTAGGTAATTTGTGATAAATCCTGCTATAGCCAGACATTGTTTTTCAACAGTATGTTTCTCATACTGGAAAGACATGTTTTAAGCTTAATTTGTACAGCTAGAATTTTCACATTATAATTTTTGCCACTGTAAAGTGGGGTTTTTTTAATACACTTAAGATTCTTACAGTTTTGAGGAGAAACTTAAGTTGTATGGTATCTCTAGTCACTGCTATTGGCTTGTACGTTTAGCTCTAGAAAATGTAGTATGGCCTTTTGTAAAATTCAGACTGCTTCTGCCTGTGTTCTTACTAGTACCTTGAAAATCCTCTTTTATTAGATATATTGAAATCTTCAAAAGTAGTAAGAGCGAAATCAGAGGATTCTCTGACATGCCAAGAAGAATGATGGGACAACAGCGACCTGGACCATATGATAGACCATTAGGAGGAAGAGGGGGTTATTATGGAGCTGGGCGTGGAAGTATGTATGACAGAATGCGTCGAGGAGGTGGTGGATATGACGGTGGTATGTTCATCTAATGAACGCAGGTTCTCTTGGCAGTTTCATGTTTCTGACATACTTGTCAAGAAATAAGAAATGGCAGTAGCCGTGATGCCCGTTAGGTTGTGGATGTATTTATCTGAAAAGAACTTGTACTATAGTGAAACATGTGGTTTAGTATTTAAGATGAACGTAAATAATAAGGGAGCTACTTTCAGCAGAATCTGGTCTCTCCATTTGCATGTTTCAGTCCCTGTTACATAAAAAGAAATGTACTTTTGCACTGTGTTCAGAAATCCAGGTTTGACAGTCTGCAGAGGCTGTTTGCAAAGTGCTGGGTGCCCAGAGACTGCAAAATTGAGTGTTGTGTGTGCATTGCTCCGTGAGTTCTGAGCAGGAATGTAACTGTTCCTTTCCTTCTCTCCATTGCACAGGATATGGTGGCTTTGATGATTATGGTGGCTATAATAATTATGGCTATGGAAACGACGGCTATGACGACAGAATGAGGGATGGAAGAGGTAAAGGAAATTAATAGTTTGTCTAAGAAGGTTTTCCTGGTACATGAGTTGCAAGACACAGTATTTCCAAGACAGAAATAATAGCTTCGTTCTGCTATTTTGTAAAGAAGGCTGTTTAAAAAGGGGAGGGGATTGGGGAATCGTAAGAAAAGGTAAATAGATTGCTTAGGAGGGCTTCTGGTTAAGGTTTGGGTTGATACATGGGAAGTGTAAACACCATGCATTCAGTGGTATAATGCAGTGCTTTCAGAAGAAGAGTAGTGATGACTTTTGGCTTTTCATGATCTTAGAGGTGTGTGGGTTTTTTTGGTTTGGGTTTTCCAATAGGCATGGGAGGACATGGCTATGGAGCTGGAGATGCAGGGTCGGGGTTCCATGGTGGCGGTCATTTTGTTCACATGAGAGGGCTGCCTTTCCGAGCCACGGAAAACGATATTGCTAACGTAAGTACCACGGGGGAGAGGGCTTCCTCATGGCAGCAGTGTGCATGTCCCTGTCTGTCCCAGGCCAAACTCGGGGAGAGTTCTCAAACAGGTCACTGCTACATCTGCTAACCAAAGTCATGGCCCTTCATGTGAGTTGCACAAAGTTAACGAGCTTTTATAAAGCTGCTGTCTGAGGTGGGATTACCAGAGAAGTCAGCAAAGCTATATTTAACATTAATCCTTGCACTCTCTGCTCTTTTGTCTCCATAAAAGTTGCGTTGCAGAGACAACAGTTGCTGCAATCAGTATCCTCATTTTAAGGCCTTCAGGACTTCTTTAAGCTTACCTGGTTTTGTGAAAGTGACAGAAGACGTAGAACTTAGATTGCTTCTTTTGCATATTTGTTTGTTGGCCTGAGACTTTGTTTCAGGATGGGCAGGGTGGGGAGGCTGTAGAGAGCTGTGTTGGCTTGGAGAGGACTGTATCCCTCTTGTAAGAGATGAGGGTGGCAGATAAAACTGCCTCTGCAGGGTTTTGGGAATCCCAGGGCATTGGGAATGCCTTCTTGTGTCAGCGTAGATGCATTGTGTTGGGGAAAAAGCTTTCTTGGGGTCCAAGGCCTGGTTTAAACATAGCACATCCTTGGAGAGAGGCTGTCTTGCCAATTGCACCTTTATGTCAGATATGCAGAGCTCCATTCTTAAGCTTGTGCTTGTTTTCTTTTGTGGGTGGGTTGGTTTCCTTAAATGGAGGTGTATTTTCTTGTCAGTTTGATTGTTTCATTTAGGGTAAAGACTCTGTGACACCAAGGGCCAAAAGTCAGGCTTTGATCTGGAGCAGTGAGGAGGAGCAGTCCAATATTCAGGCAGCTTTTCTTGAATTCCATGAATACGTCCTTGCTTTGAGAAATCTGAAGAAGCAGAAGCAAATGAAAACCAGCTGATTATTTTCCTGTCCAGGATGGCACCGCATTTGACTGCGTTGCTCAAAGCAGCGTGTGTGGGCAGGAGTTGTTTCTATCTTTCCTTTCAAAGAAAGCTCCTCAAGCTCTGTAGCTGCAGCTCTCCAAGCTGTGTAATAATAACGGATTGTAAACGCAGGCTGACCTGATGTCGAATGTCCACAATCACTAAGTGCTACTTGAGAAATTAGTAGTTAAATTTGTGTGGTAGGACGACATCGAATTGATGCAGTGCACCACTAACCATGGGAATGGAAAAAAGTACCTGGCTTGAATTCTGCGTTAACGTGGTTTGGTTTTTAATTTGTTTTCTCCTTAGTTTTTCTCGCCATTGAACCCTATAAGAGTTCACATTGATATTGGAGCAGATGGAAGAGCTACAGGAGAGGCAGATGTGGAATTTGTAACACATGAGGATGCAGTAGCTGCCATGTCCAAGGATAAGAATCACATGCGTGAGTGTCGTGTTCCGTGACGCTGCCGCTCGGCCAGGCTCTAGCAGGACAAGCAGGGCTGTGAGCAGCAGATCCGTCCTAAGGTTTTCCCAGTTTATCACATTACAGACTCGCTCAGTTGTGCCCTTCTGTCTGCTGCCTCTAAGGGGTGGGGTTGCGTTGTATCTCTGCTTCTGGTCTGGGGAACAAAATACAAACTGAGGCTTCTTTTGCTTCTTACAGAGCATCGATATATTGAACTATTCCTGAATTCCACTGCTGGAGGTGGCTCTGGAATGGGAGGCTATGGCAGAGATGGAATGGGTACGCATCAATTGCACATGTAGCTGATGCTTTGCCAAGTGTAATGAGTTCCAAGGTTGTAATGGTGCACTTTTGGCTTTGCAGATCAAGGTTACGGCTCTGTTGGTAGAATGGGAATGGGTAGCAATTACAGCGGCGGATACGGAACTCCCGATGGCCTGGGCGGATACAGTAAGTACAAGTTCTCTTTTAAATGTTCAGGGGGAAGGTGTCGATGTCTGTCTGCTGACAGGCAGGGGCCAAGGGCGGTGGGCTTCGGGCTGGGAGAGGGGAAGGAGGGGCAGTGCTTTTGGAACTAAATCTCTGGGGGCTTTACACATTGTGCTACTGCAGCAAGTGCTGGTTAAGAGCAGTAGTGCTGGAGTATTGTTAGTGTAAGTTGTCATCTTCAACCAATTGTTCTGTATTACCCATCCCATTTTTTCTTTTTTTAAGGTATGTATGCGTGACCTTGTGTCAATTGTTTGCAGGTCGTGGCAGTGGAAATAGTGGAGGATACTATGGGCAAGGCAGTATGGGTGGAGGAGGATGGCGTGGGATGTATTGAAGGATAGCCTTGCTTCTGCAAAACATCTTGGAAGAAACAGTCTCTGGTCTACTAGACTTTCTTACAAAATTTAATTTCTTTTGTATTTTAAGAACTTTATAATGACTGAAGGAATGTGTTTTCACAATATTATTTGGTAAGCAACAGATTGTGATGGGAAAATCTGTTTTCTGTAGGTTTTATTTGTTGCATACTCTGACTTTAAATAAATTTTTATATTCAAACCACTGATGTTGATACTTTTTATACTAGTTACTCCTAAGGATGTATTACATATTCAAGACTACAGTCGGTTTAAAATGTTGTACTATGGTTCCATAAAGGTGGTTGTACTGTAACTCCTATGAACACTGATTCAGTTCTATGTAATCTTGGTCTAGTAAGCAAATTTAAACATTCACTTGTTTAAGGGGAGAAGGGTAGATGAATAGGTTAGTTTATTTGGTAATGACTTCCCTAAACCCTTTTGGTAGGTTGTATGTAATAACCGCACCACGGCATGAAGCTGTGGAGGCTCAAAGTCATTGTTCTGGCTTCCTTCCTCCTGCAAATGCACACCTGTGTGAACGAGCAGCACCCCTCTTCTGCCTGCACCACGCCAAGCAGCCACGATTATTTCCACACCTTGCTGGAGTGCTTTCGAGCCTGCATTTCACACCTGTCACCTGCAAATCAAACAAACACTAGCACAGCTTTTAGCTAACATCACATAGGTCAGATACTAGTTCATTTGAAGCTTTTTACTTAGCCTTTTTTTCCACAAACATGATTTTAGGGAGAGTGAGGGATCTGGAAGCAAGTTACTTCTTTTCTTTCTTGAATTTATTGTATTTAAACACAGTTCAGCATTTTTTTTCACTGCACAGGGCTGATTTGTCTGTATTTGTTTAAAGTTTGCCAAGCCATTCCACATAGGAGCTCATTAGAAGCCAAGATCTCTAAAGTCTCTCTAGGCCCAATACTTGTTCAGTAACACACAACCCAAACACATGGGAAAACTTCTTGTGCATTTGTGACATGTAAGATATGTAAGAAACTTATTGTGTGAAGACACTTAACATACCTGATGTGTAATGGAAAAAGGTATTTATTCTTCTGAGCCAGTGTGATCTCCCAAATTAACTGCTTTGTCCTCAATGCCTCCCTTAAAATGTCAAATGTGATCTTGGGTATTGCAAGTCTGTCACCTGTTTTGCTAGTACTGTGTTATATCTGTAATAAATGTCTTCTTGTGGGAGAGAGGAGAATGGAGTTTATTTCACTAGAGAATGTGTTTGGGTGTCCAAGGGACTGAAGAGCTGGAAAGGGTAACGCACAGGAAGCTTTCCAAGCACTGGAGCAGTGTTGGCTAGGAAGGGGAGGGAGAATGAGTTCTGGACCATTGTTGCTCTGCAGAACCAGGGGGTTCGTGGTCTGCTGCCGGAAGAGCTGAGGTGTTTCCCAAGTGGCAATGGTAGGACCAGAGTTAATTCAATGGCAGGAAAAATACCTTAACGGTAAGGTGAAGGAAAGGTGCACTTGAAGGAAGCGTGTTGTTACCGTGGGCACAGCAGAGAGCTAAAACCCTGCGGCTCGGGAACACCTGGGCTTCCATCTTGGGAGAAGGAGCCCTGACGCCTGCCCAAGACTCACCTTTGGGGAGCAGGCTGGGGTTGTGCTTCGAGCTCTTTCCTGCAGCCACGCAATCTGCAGAGAGGCCACTGCACTTCATTCGCAGCCAGCGGACCTGCAGTGTGCAGGACTGAATACCTTGTGCCCGCCCTGTCCCTTCACCGTGTAACAGAGCAGCGTGCGGCCCTGAGCCCTTCGGCGCGCTGAAGCGGCGCTGAAGCGGCGGAGGAATCGCTCCCGAGAGCCGTGAGCAGACAGAGCTCGCCCGCTCCGTGAGCCGCTGCGGCTCCACGGCCCTGCGTGGCAGCCCCGGCGCCTCCCGGGCAGCGCCGCTGCAGCGGCCACGCGAGCGCGGCCGGGCCGGGCCGGGGCTCCCTGCGCTCCGGAGCGAACGCGGGCACTGACCCCGTCAGCCCCCCGGGCCCTGCGCGGGGAGCCGCAGGAAGGCAGAACGCGCTGCATTTCCCGAGAGCAATAAAGTGCTGCTCTGAGACCGTCTGAGCAGTTCCAGGTTCTCGTGGGTACCCCACAGCTCTTCCTGTGCTCTGTGAGAACGATTTAGAATCAAGAGCAGGGCTTTACAGAAAGACAAAGATACAGTATTAGTCACAGTGGTGTCCAAAAACCTTAAAAGCAGGCCAGGTACGTAATGTGATGCCAAGGGAAATGGAACCACGTGAACAACCAGCATTCATTTTGTTCAAGGCAGGAGTCTTACCTGCAGTCAGTAATAGCAATCTGAATAATTATACACTTTTCCCATGCAAATAGGACAGCACAGAGGGGAGGAAAAGATGGCACTTAAGTGCCAAATTAATTTATTCCACATTATGGAAATGCACTATATTCTTATTTTAAAAGATTGCCTATTTTAAATTATTTCTGTTTAGTTGCATACCTTTTGACAAGTTACTTATGAAAGCAGTACAGATTAACTTTACCCCACCATCTTTATCCTGCATCAAACCACACTGCCTCCGTGCCTGCCCCACGAAAAGCCCACCTGAAAACACTCTCAGGAACAGGTGAGCAGCACCTGAACTTGTGTCTTTAGCAGGGTGCCCCACTCCCCAGCAGAGGCAAAGGCTTTCTAAGCAACTTGAACAAGTCAAAATAAAATGCTCTGAATTACAAATTTAAATAAAGTGACGTGATTCTCTTAGTTAAGTTGCAGATCACTTAAATTTATTTTTTTCCAAAAGTTATTTACAGATTTACAAGTATTTGTGTGGTATTTTACAAAAAGTTACATCGGGTCATTTTAAAAACATTTTTCTTTACAAAAGCTACATAAGCAACTACATTGAGGTGTTAAAAAGAATAGCTATGTTAGCTTTTAGGATATTCACTAAATCCCTATCCTCAGAAACAAACAAGCTAAACAAAGTGCAAGGACAACTAAAAGACCTGTCTGCAGCCTCCCTTTTGCTGTCAGCAAAGCCACTCCAAGCCCAGGGCTGAAGGAGCTCCGGGGCTGCTGACTCTGGAGCGTGGAGGTCGCAGGGCTGCAGCCCATGCCAGGAGTGGCTAAAGGGAAGAGGGTGCAGTGCAGTGAGCTGGAAGTGAGGGCAGTTTATCAAAGGATATGATTTCTATTTGCCTATGGAGAGAACAAGGAGTCTACATTCCAGCAAAAGTTACCATCAGTGACAAGAGTGGTTAGACTCAGACGGGCTCAAAAGTGCTCTGCAAAAAAAGGAAGTTTAGGAACCAGCTCTGAAAGTTTGAGAAAGATGGTGGCAAAATCAGGAAGAACCTTCCTGTCCCACACAGAAAGGATGTGGTCCCCAATATTTAATCCCAGTCTTTCTAGGTGGTTTCTAGAGCTACGCAGTGACACATGTACAAGCATGAGAGCATGACCTGCATGAAAATAATGCAGACTTGTTCAAGCTTCCAGACAATGTCAGACGAGAGGTCTGTGGTGCACAGCTCTCTTTTAACGGAAACACAGATATATCAAATTAATAGTTCATGTGAAAAAATCATTCAGCAAAACACACTTTCCTTCAGCAAGTGCCCCGAGGCACTGTTTGTTCCCTGTCTGACCAAAGCTCCCCTTACACCTGGGACTGCACAGAACAGAGCTGCCAGTGCAATATTCTTGGATGAATATTGCTGCAATGAAGAGGAAGTAAACAAATACATGGTATTTGGCAATAACTTCTCAGACCACTGCATTAATTGCCATACTTTTTTCCAGTACAATTTAAAACCAGCTACTGCATGGTTCTGCTTCACAACAGCCTATCACAGGCATGTTCTGTGGCAGAATTAGGTTGGACTTGTGGCACATCAGCCTGTAAGAGTATCACCTTTCTCCAGATCATCCTAACAACTAAAATACTCATCCAGTACACATTAACACTGAGTCTCCCGTATAAACTGTCCTGCTTCCTCCCAAAAATGCTGCTCTGCTGAGCCATTTGGTAGACCACCATACCCATCTGGGGTTTCTTTCTTTTTTATATGTGCACTTTCTACATTTGGGTCCCATTTTCTCCACTTGTTTCAAGAGGAAGCAGAGAAGTAACTCGTCCACAGTACGTTGAAACTGCAACTCTACACTGCTTACCTGAAAGTCTGGAAATACTGCTGTACATTCTTTAGTTGGTGGTGTGTTTTTTACAGGATGAGCTGGACACCAGAGTTAATAAGTATCTTATGGCACGTTAGAAGAGCACCTCTGTATGAGTATTGCATGGCAGGAATCACAGACCCGGACAGGCTTTGGTGAGGAGGGCAGAGGCAGCTCATTGTCAGAACAGGCATTGCAGAAGATCTCCCCACAGTTCCTACAGTGATGCTGAACAATGGGCAGAAGATTACAAATTTCAATTTACAACGGAAATGCACTTGCTAATTGGATAGCAACAAACAGTACACACAGAGCAATCCCAAACTTATTCCTTTCACTTCTTGGGTCTGAGCATGGAGTCAGTTTGCAAAAGATAATTTATCTACATCCCAAACTATGATGCAATCCTGCACAGATGATGTTTGTCTAGGATTGCACCACAGACAGACACATGGTCTGTCTAGGACCACTTTTTTTTATATATATATGCTTTGAAGATTTCATTCATACCCTGGATTAAGAATATATTCTGCTATAGAAAAATACAGCATGAGCAATGATATCCAAAACAGTGGATGCTTCTGTCAGGTAGCTAATTGAGATTTAACATAAAAAGATATAGAAAACTTCCTGCACACTTTAACAAAGCATGGATATTAATGTCACATTTTACTTTAAAATGACAATAAATTCATGTTTTCTTACTCTAGTATATAAAAAATGTCATGAAAAGACTTCTACACATGTCAAATTCTAGCAGTGCCAAAGCTGATAAGAGTTTGAGATAACGATTTCATAAAGCAGTTAAATAATTTTTAACTAAGTTGCTTTGTGGAACTTCACCAAGACACTGTTTCTTTTGAAATTAGGGCCCAGCTGCATTTTATGTATCAAAGAACTAGAAAAATATCTCAAAAATAACTCTGCATTCACCTGATCACTGACATTTCATGCCACACCTCTAAGATAATTAATAATCAGATAATAATCCTACTTGTGATATGAATTACACGATACTTGCCAATAAGTTGGGAGAAATCTTGTTAAAGTTTTACCTTCCTTTTGGAAAGCGAAAATTCCTTTTCACACAGCTTGCAATGAGTGGCCTCTTTGTCCTTCAACCAGACCTGGCCCTGGAGAAAAAATTATCATAATTATATGTATCTGATGAAGTTAAACTTTGGGCTCCAGGGGACAAGACAAATCAAGAGCAGAACATTGACTGCCTGAATGCTCAGTGCCCTGGGACCAGTGTAATGCCACAAAGGCACTCTAAAGCAGCCCAGGACTGCTCCAAAACACTGCAAAACCTCAGGGGACAAGACAGAGCATGGGTGCAAAGAGAATATGCTCCAGGTGGTGAAGCTGGCAATGAAGAGCAGGAAGGCATCCAAGCCTCAGAGGGAAGCTGATGTCCCTGCTCATCACATGGGAACAGTCCTCAAGACGCAGGGAAGCAAAAAAAAAAAACCCAGGACAGTGTCAAGAACTGTGAATTTCCTTCTGTTTAAACCACTTAATAAACCCAGAACTCTGCTCAGCCATTTCAGACACTCCTGCTTGGACTGCAGTAATATCCCAGGTGACACACCAGATGAGCGAACACGTGCAGAAAAAATCTCAGCTCTCAAGTGCTCCCTGGTGTCTTTAGTAAAGTCCCAAACCTGTTGACATTACACATCCTATTTTATCAGCTTTGGTGCTACAAGTTTACTTATTTCCTAGGATGATCAAATATTTATTGATCACTGAGAAGTACTATGCAGTTTAAGATGAGTTGGCTTCACATTCTGTCCCAGACACCCTCTGTAAATTATAGAATGGTGTGTACCATTGCAAGAAAAGTGCCAAAATGCACACCTGTGCATCCAACAAGGAAAATCAAAAGCAAATGGATTTTTTCCAGGGGGTTACAGGGAGTCTGTGGATCTCTCCCACTGGAGGAAATCAATGAGTTTCTCTTGAGTAGTTGCTGTTGGAGAGAAGTTGTCGCATGCTGATGAAAGATTTCAAAAAGAACAGTTTAAAAACAAAGTTTCTTTTCTCAAAATGCTACTGACCTGCAATGCCTTGTTCGCTTCTTTTATATCTTCTATTTTCAGCTTTGATCTAAAGAATAAGATAATGCTACTTCAAACTTCTATATGGTCAGTTATGCTCTAACAACTTTAAAAGCTGGTTTAGGTACTTAAAAAATTTTAAGCCAAGTCCTCCAAACAAGGGTACAAGACCACATTATGTCATTTTGGAGGAAGCAGCCTCCCCACAGCCACCCAGTGCCAACCCACTGAGAACTGAGTCACAGAAGACACACACAAAGTTATTCTACAGGGCATCAAGGGCCACATAAATCACAGCAAAACTACTGAGAAGAGAGAGACCATTCAATGAAACTTCAACACCACGTAACAGTAAGGAGAGTGCTGAGGTGAGCCCTGACACCCTCTGCAGACCGGGCAGCTGTGGTGGTCCTGCCTGGGTGGGAGCTCACCTCCCTCCCAGGGGCTGCAGGGCTGTGCTCTGGATTTGTGCTGCGCACAGGGTGATAACACAGAGCTGTTGCTGTTATTGCTGGGCAGGGTTCACACAGAGCCAAGGCCTGCCCAGCTCCCCGTAGGGCCACGCTGCGGAGGAGACTGGGGGAGATGGGAAGTGGGAGGGACACAGCCAGGACAGAGCCCCAAAGGGATGTCCCAGACCATGTGGCACCATGCTCAGCAGATGAGGTGGGGGAAAGAAGGAGGAAGGGTGGGGGGCACTCCAAGGCTTGGAGTGATGGAGTTTTGCCCTCCCAGGTCACCATTCCATGGGATGAGGCCCTGCTCTCCAGGGGGTGGTTGAACACCTGCCCAACCACGGGCAGCCGTGAATTAATTCCTTGTTTTGCTTTGCTTGCACGTGTGGCTTTTCTTTTCCCTAGGAAACTGTCTTTATCTCAGCCCTTAATGAGTTTTCCAGCTTCTACCTTTCCAACTCTCTCCCTGACCCCAACGGTGGGGCAGTGAGTGAGCAGCTCTGTGGGGCCTGGTGTCCGGCTGGGGCTCAAGAAGAGCAGCTCTGCCCCGCTGGAGCCAGAGCTGTTACCTTCTCCTTGAGGCTCCTCTGGCAGAACAAAGCCTAATGCTCTTCAAGCCAGGATTTTCTGTTCACAGCACTCTCATTACGCAGGACCTCACAGCCACCCCACCGGCCAAAAATAAAAATTAGGAGGCCTGATCTAACTAGACACATTGACTGCTGATACTTGCTTAGTTATCAAAATAATAATAATATTGTCATCTACTGTCTAATATGCATGACCACTGCCCCACTAGTTTTCTTAATACAAGTTTATATGACAAAAATAATATGTATAAATCATCATGAATAATGAAATTACTCGCTCAGCTTGGAGGCCAGTTCTTGGAGAGCAGCTTCTTGGTCCTCACACACGCTTTTCAATTGCTTGTTCTTCTCCTGAAGTTTAAGGAACTCCTTAAAACCAATCAAACAAAACAAAACCAAATTATCCTCAAATTGTGTTTGCCCTACTGCCTAGAAAGCTGCTCCTACTGAAGCTGAACTTGCTGAGAAAGCCAAGTGAGTGAGTGATCCCTCGTGCTGCTGAGGTTCCAAATCCAACCTGAACAGCAACTGCTCAGGATCAAACTCTCTTCGACCCCAAGAGATACAAAAACATTTCTGGTTCTGTAACCCACTCCAGGGAGAAGATAAACCTGACTGACTGGAGAGCCCAAGGCCACTGGAGAGCCACGGCTACGGAGTCAGAGAGAAGCTGAAGCACTTTCTGGCCTACGGTGAGAAGACGGAGCCTTCAACACAACTGAGAAAGGAAACAAGGATTTCATTTCTCCTTATCCAAAGTACTGAGTTCTGATCTGAGGACTACATAGGGAGTAAAAAGCTCATTTTTTCTCCTCATTCTATTTGTGAGAATACATTAATGTAATCTTTCTTACATACTTGCAGAAATTCTGTAAAATACCATGTCTAAGTCCATAACTAACTTTGCAGTCAATTTCTAAATTACTAGTCAAAATTTGCTGCAGAATTTACTTTCTTAAGGTTAACTATTTCTTGGGTCTCTGTTCTCAGGTGAGATACAGTTTCCTTCTCCTTTTGAAGATCATCCTCTAGGGTCTGCCGCCACTCTTTTTCTATCTTCAAATCTGTTTCCAGCTGAAGCCTACAACAGGGAAAACAAAACAAAACAAAACAAAAATCACTGTGCACAACAGTATCATTTTTAAAAACAAAACTGGGTTTATTTCTGGGTGCAATAGACTATTATCATAATAAACTATTAACTTACATTTTTTCTAAAGCAGAAATAATGTGTCAATATAATGGTATTTTAGATATCGGTGTAATAAGCAAAGCACCGTCACTTAGAAAATGCTTTTCAAATTTAATTTTATTTAAAGGACCACGAATACGGCATAATTTTGAAGAGCTGACCTTTGAAATAAATGAGTGAGAGAAGACTAACCACAAAATTCTGAAGTATTTTTAAAACATGCATAAGGCAAAGCCCCTTAACTTTATACAGCTTGTTTCTAAAATAAGCAGCCAGCCAGTGTCACTGGTGAGGCAGACAATCATTGCAGGTATCTGTGATACCATAAAAGGTATTTAATTTTACACCCTTAGATGTGAATCTTCTATTTTAGACTAAGGTTTATGGCATTTTGAACAGAACTGAAAATAAAGGAGGAAGGACTTTAAATTACTATTTTTATTGAGCTTTCTACACAGCTGAGGTTCAGCATAAAGAGGGATGTAGATTCTATGGCTTAACTGAACTTCAGTTAAAGGAATTAGGGCTACTCAGATGGAAGACCCATTCTAGCTGGAATTTTACTGTTGCTTTCGTGGAAGAGTGGTGTTTAGAATGCTATGGAGAAACCAAAGGCTGGAAGCACACTGTTCAACCTTCTAGCTCTAAACTGTGCCAACACAGGAGAAGAGGAAAAAAAATCTGAGAGTATTCATGCAAGGTCTTCTGATGGGAAACCTACATCCACATTAATTTTCCTGTTTTAAAACCAAACCCACTTTTAAAGGAAAGACTTACATTTTGGGACACTACCTCAGCATCTGGCTGGAAAAGAAGTGAACATGACCTGGACCTGGAGGTTTCAGAATTGCAGAATTCTAAGGCTGGGGTCTGAACTGTTCTTTTGCCCAAATCTGCAGAGGTGACTGTGGTAGTAAAGTGAAGATTTGTCATGACAGTTGAACAAGTGGATTGACATTCAGAGTTCTGAGAGAGGCAGGGGAGGGCTAATAAGTGGATTGAACATCACTAATTTTTAAGCCCCAATCTTTGTGCCAAAGCTTTACTTAAATAACTGATGTTTTATCTTCCCAAAGAGGGAAAATACCTGTCCTTACAGGGAGATTTTAACATTACATACTGATTTCAATTAGTGCTGAAGGATGTAACAGGAGAAAGACTAGAGGGTTGGCTTTTACATTCGTTTTTAACTTTTATGACTCCAGTGGATTTTTACTTTTTATTTCCTGTGCAGTGGTAGCTAAACCACTTCCACCTTAGCCTTAAGTTGGATCAATCAAACCATTGTTGTGCCATTTCTGTTTATGTTTAAACTACTCCATACTTGTGGGCTTTGTTAGAAGTGTGTTTTACTACTACTCCACTACATATTTTCCCCCACTTAGGATAATTTCCTCCTGATTTAAGATGGCACTTTTAGCCAAGAAACAATGCTGTTCTTCCCCTTCCTTTCAAGCTGTATGTCATTTTAGAGGCAGCTTGGCTTTCTTGGAATGACATATTTTCTTCTGCCTTGCCAGTACCTGCCATGAAGATCTTTAGTATTTACATTCTGTTCAAAACCATTTAACAACCACCAGCCTGTATTAGGACAGAGGACATATTGCAATGTAGAATGTTTACTGCCGTGCATTTTTCCAAACAGGAAAGAAATACTCACAGCTGTTTCTCCTTCTGGGAGAATTCGTTCTGCAGGCTTTCAGATTTATTCACATATTCCTGTTTAAGTTTCTCATCCTCAGCCTCAGCCTCCATTTGAGCCTTCTCTGCTTGCTGCAATCTGGTGTAATTCAAATCAACTTTGGGTAAAACTGAAGCTAGAACTAGGGTGTAGAGGGTGAAGAAGACAAATAAAAGAAAAATGGGGAAATAGAAACATTTCTAAATAAAAACAAAGTTTGGGGGAAACTCACAAACTCAAACGAGAAATCCATACAATGCCTAGAGAACTTAGCTCCTGGGTTTGCACACAGTAAGAGAGTAACCACTGTAAGTAATCACTGTTTTATTTTATGCTCATGAGTAACAGGTGCCAAAGCATGATACATGTTTTAGAATTGAAGCATTTAACTTGATGCTTTTCTTTTTCCTTTAGCATACGTTCATGTGTTACTTTTGAAGCTTTTTTTCCCCCCAAGCAAATCCTGTAGAGGTACTTGGCTTGCACTAATCACCCATTAAGACAGGGCAGAGCGTGTGTTGTGCAAAAGCGGCTCAAAACAATTGAGGCATAAGGTTGCATACAGAGCACTGCAATCAGACAGCAAAAAACTTGACTAGCCTAATACAACAAAATACACCCTGGCAGGTCCCACTACATTTACAGAACTACCCCCACTACATCATAATTAAGTTAAATAGTCTGTATTAAAAATAATGCATTCTTACACTGGTTAAAATAGCTCCATATTATAGACAAATAAAAACAATTAATCAAGAAATGAGGGACTGCTATTTGATTTAATCTTCTGAATTCCAGGTTTGTTCAGCTGACACTCCCCTTGGAATGCTTTAGCTCACTGTGGTTCCTCCCTGCTTGGTTGTGGATGTATTGCAACAAAAGTAAATGTACTGAAAGGGGACTTGTGCTTTATCATGGTTACAGCTGTCTGGAGAATACAAGAGCCTGCAAAATACCACTGAGTGTATGCACCGTGTTCTGCTGAACTGTCTCAAGGGCCTCTCAGGCAAGTGCTGGGAGAAATCAGTGAGATGGTTGATTTCTCACTTCCCAGCAGCTCACTGAACAGAGAGCAACTCCCAGTGTCAGCTAAAAAGAAGATGTGTCAGCAATATGTCTGCATTTGTGCTTCTGCTGATGAAGTTGCACCAGAGGGAGTTTCCAAAAGCTGCTGGTAAACAAGTGAAAAAGGCTGGAATTAAAGTACCTTAGAAAGGGTGCACTGTCTCACTCAGCTATCCCAGGGGTTTTAAGAATGCTCCCAGTCACATCTGCAAGGGTAGTGCACAGAGGGCCAAAACATGGGAAGGAGAGTATTGCAAAAAAGCAGGTCCCTCCCCTGTGCAGAAGCTGACTGAAGCTACACAAGACATCAACACCAAAAGCACGTTCAACCCCTCCCTAAATCACAAAATCAACTGCAGAGTTGTTTCCACAAGCAAGGCAGAAAAGGAGCTTGCTACCCAAAAGCTGCAGCATCATCCCCTAGCGCAGCACCAGGGCTGGCTGCACTGCTGAAATTCAGGCAGATGCTGAGCTGGCCCCAGTTTGCAGCTGGATTTGCATTCAGGTGATACTGGGGCAGATACTTGTTTGCATAGATGACAGAGAGATGGAAAAGGCTCCCCTTCCTGCTACAGTCTTCCTGTTGTTCTATTCAGTGTTTCTGGTCTGGGTTTTCTTTGAAGATGGCTATTTTTCAGTAGCCAGCTCATGTTAAAGGCTCTTTCTGCCTCCAGACCAAGGAATAAGCTAGTATATAACCATGCAGTAAAAAGCCTTTCTGTGTTATTGCATCCTGCCCCCACTTTTCAAACACATCCCCTTCTGCCGCAAAACTCTAAAATCATTTTCCCAGTTAACTTCCACTGCGAACTTCAGAGCAAACATCAGCAAGTGCATGAAGGGCACTCAGCCTGAACTCTTCTTTCTGCAGTGCAGGCTAGCAGCAGCTCACAGCAGAAACACGAGTTGTAAAGGCTGCCAAAGATGGGTGGAGGGAGGGAAAAGGGTTTGGGCACAACCACCGCTGCTGATTGCAGCGCAGGCAGAGCCAGGCAATCCCTCAGCTGCCAAACGGGTCAGGCAGGTTCAGGAGCTGGGCCCCTGTGGCAGCGCTGCTCCTGGAGGGCCGCTGTGCGGGCAGGAGCCGCAGCTCCGGGCTTTGCTGCAGCGCTGTGTGTGCCCGGAGCCCCGCACAAAGCAGCCTGCAGACACATCTGCACGCCACGAGAACATCGCGCCCCGCGGAACGGGGCTTGAGCAGCCTGCTGCCCCGAGCCTGGCA
>VWPU01011537.1:0-15706 GCA_013398955.1 Callaeas wilsoni | reverse complement strand
TGTCACCATGTTGTTTTCCCTCATGTCCCCTCCTCCTCTTCTCTGACTAGGAGCAAAAACACATGACTTTGTTTTCATTTTCTTCTTAAATCTGTCATCACAGAGGCGTTACCAGCCTCTCTCACAGGCCCAGGTTTGGCCAGCAGCATGTCCATCTTCAGAGCCATCAGCCATTGGCTCTGCCAGCCATGGTGGGAAGCTTCCAGCAGCTTCTCACAGGAGCATCTTTGTGGCCCCCCTGCTACCAAAAACCAGGCCCTGCCAAACCCATACAGCATTCTAGCAGAAAGTCACACCAATGTCCCTGTTGTCCTCTGCTCCCCAACATTCATCCTTTCTTCCAAAGGAAAATTATCTTCTTCCCGTTCCCATGGCCGTTTGACATCTGTACATTTTTTCCCCCTAAACCATGCCAGTTGAGTTTTTTATGTACAGTTCCTACCTCAAGTTTCAGCTTCTCTTTTGGTTTAAGGCAAGCTGAGAACGCAATGCCTGTGAAGAGGTGCTGCTCTGCCACACACACATCCTCCAACACTGTGCTCCCCTCTTGCACTGGGGTGGGCAGTCAGTTTGCTGGAGGAGTTGTGATTTGCCTTGAACACTGAATAAACAGACTGCAAAACTGTGGTAGTTCTTTTTCCATTGCATGAGTTACACAAGTGCAGGGAGCTCTGGAGATCACACAGCCCAGTCACCTGCTCCAATCAGCACTAATGTCAGAGTTCATCAGATTGCTTACTGCATGGCCACTAGTGCTGAAGCAAAGGAAGTTGCAGGAAATGGGATTATGGGGTCAGTAGGTCAGAGCCAGGTAGTTCCTGTCAGTGGCAGTACAGTTTTAGAATGGCTTTCACCTATTGTGAAACTGCATCTTCAGGCTGAAAGCTAATCTTGCCGTTCTGTTTATGCATGCAGTCTCTTGAACTGTTTCTTGAACTTCTTTCTTGTCATTTTAAAACACTTGAAGATTTTAAAATTAAATTGTTGATATAGATAGAACCTGATAGTCACTAGTTTATGACAGTGCTCTAAGTTTTAATGCTTGTTCATACAGGCCATCCCATAATATCAGCTCTTTCACAGAAATTCATGAGATGCTCCCTTGCTCTGTCCCTTAAATTGCAGTTCATGGTTATACAACCTAATCCAGGATAACTGTGTGACACGGCTTAGCCTTTAATGTCCTGTTGTAAAATAATAGGTAGGTGAAATTTCTTTTAAAATGTCACCCTGGTTGTTCTGTGAGGAGGTGCAAAGTACAACCCAGTCCTGTTCAGACATTGATAAGTAGACTCTGCCATCTCATTCCGATTCTTGAAGGTGACTGACCGAGAGTACCTCTGTGTACAAGGTGCCTGAGCATCTACAGCTTATCCAGGGACTCACAGTCAATGACTTTAACAGCCAGGAATAGTACATGTATATTCAGATATTCTTTATGAATCCTTTTGGTGTTATCCGGTTGTCTGCTACAAAGAATCAGATTTGAAATTCCTGAGTGCCCTTTCCCTCAGAATGCCAAAGCACTTGGCAAGTACTGGTCAGTATTTTAACCTCTTTTTTTTCAGAAAAAGTGAAGCACAGATAAACTGAGGAATTCACCGAGATGTTTCACAGTCTGACTCTGAAACATGTCTGAGAATAGAAACAGGGACACTGAGTCCTGAGTGTCCAAGCCTGAAAACGAGGCTGTGAAATTCTGCTCTTCTTGAAGCTACCCTCTTTTGGACTTTCCTCTGTGTCCTTTCTTCACATTTATGGCATCAATGCACTATCAGCATTTACTTATGGGGAGAATTTATTGAGCAACATCTTGGAAACATGAGAGAGGCTTAGTAGAACACCTTCTTGAAACAGGTTTTGTAACTCATTTGTCATTTGTTACCCAGGACATACCTGAATATTTCTAAAAGCTTGCAAAATAGAATATGACAACAGGAAAATACAATGTTCCTAGACTGTGTAAATACAAAGGCAAGCAAAGGCAATAAAATGTGGTAAACAGAAATAGAAGACCAGAAAGAAAGGCTTTTGTCCCCAGGCAGCAGAGTAACAATACCATGGCAGCACTGGGGTGGTTGGTCTGTGAAAGGAAAAGAAGTTACATTTGTTCCAGAATAGATTTTGTTTTGTTTTTCCTTGCTGACTATCCATTTTCCTAATGGGGAGCAATAGGGAAAATTCAGTCCAATTCAGGGTGCTAATGGAAAAATCTTCACAGATATGAAGGCTCAGACATGAAATACTCCATTATTGTAACTGTCAGACTCTCCATTTTACGTGGAAAAATACATAGGCAGAGATGGATTTTCTGCACACGGGCACAGCTGATACCATTTCTGAGAGAAAGGGCAAGTTTCTGTCAGGGAAATGACTGTCAGAGTTTCACGTCCATGTCCTTAATGGTTTCTGGTGACTCTCAGCCATCTTTTAGCTTAGTGAAGATCCAGAAAGCCAGCTCAGAGTTGACTCTCCTTCAGTCAACACTTTTCTAAGGGTCTGGAAACTCTGAAGAAAAATTTTAGATTAATCCCAGTTTTGCTTGATGCTTCTGGTTTCACAGGTGGACTTCTATATTTTGCAGGAACAGGCCTGTTCAAGACTGAAGAACTAGTTCTGGACTTATTGTGATGCTGAAAAGTCTGTGCCATCTGTATTTGGTGCATGTTTTAGCTGTGAGAGCTTGATTAAATATTATTCACAGATCAACCCTGAAAAGGCAGAAAACTCTGTTGACCTTTTTTTAATAAGACCCTTGAAAATATTTAAGTAGCATATGTGATACCTTATTTTAAGGAGAACTCTGTTTACTCTCAGTGGAAGCTGCTTGAGTACTGCTAATGGCTAAATTTGTCCCTGTGTGTGTTGGGAGGAAAGAAGTGGCACTTGATAGGGAAATACTTTTGCTCTGATTCACTTCTGAGGGCATAACTTTTGATGATTTGACTACGTATTTGTTCTCTGCTTTTCTGTGCAAAACTCTTTAGCATGGAGTGAATTGGAATAAATCCACAGAGTTCAACCTGTGTCTGTCAGGCACAATGAGATGAACTACAGAACTGTAAAGGATAATACAAGCTACTAGAGATGACTGCAGTTAGCATTTATCTATTTTAATTTGCTTGCAATTCTCCCAAACTCTAACTCTTTGAAATGAAACTTTCCCACAGGCTATTTCCTTCAGCCTCACATGTTTTTGGAAAATTTTGGTAAAAGATGATTTGGCCATCTCAGTGACCATGGGTAGGAAAAATATCTTGCTTTAGTTACCTTTCTGGCAAGAGCTGGAACATGGCAGCACAAAGTGCTATAAAATATTCACCTAGAGAGTTCTTTGTGTGCAACATAAATGTGAAACACAGGAGCAGAGATGTCAAAATTTCTGTGAGCTTGTTAAACAAATAACATGTTTAACAGCACATTGCACATACAAAATCCATGACTCACCATACAAGCATCTTAGAAGGCCAACTTGGAACACAAGATTCATAAGGGGGGAACACAGCTGGAGCCTTTTCAGTTCTTTAAATAATAAAATTTAAGCTGGTTCCATCTCAGTTAAATGTATACAACTGCTCATTGGATCCAGTCCAGCATTCCTCACAGTCACTAGTGCATAACACTCACTAACTAATAACATCTGGACAGAGGATAAAGGAAGAATTTCTTGCAAGAGTCTGGGGATGTGTGCAAGGGAAGTGAGGCTGCGCAGAGATTAGCTGACTCAGAAGAGATGGTGCATGTGACTTTCATTAATGGTTTGAGAAGCCACTAGTTTCTATGGTTCAGTATATTTCTATAAATGAAGTTGAAAAAAGAAAAAGATACTTTCAGTTTTGTGGCTGTGGGGCTGCTATTACACTTGGGCCAGTCTGAGGAAACCAAATAGTGTCTCCGTGTAGAAGAGTATTCCACATCCAGGAACCTTGCTCTGTGCTTCTTATATCAGCAGATTTTCAGGGGGCTTGACAGAAATTTTGCTAGAGCAAAGAAGTCTAAATTATATTGCCCAAGAATGGCAGTCTTTCTGCCCATAGCCATTAAGTGATAAACTATAGCTGCTCTGGTGTTTCTTTAGCTGCCTAAACATTCTGTTTTGTCATCACCAGCATTCAAAACAGCGATTAAGCCACTAATTATCTTCAAACTCATGTTCCTGTTGGACAGCACGAGCAGCAAGCCCCAATAAAGTTTAGCAGACCGGTTGTTTCCATTCTTGTTCTTGCCAAAGGAATTTGGTTCTGCTGGAGGTGATTAGTGAGAATGCACAAACCCATACAGAAAACAGGTGGGAAAACATGTGATGAGGAAATTCCCCCCAAAACCTGAATGTTAAGTGTGGTATTTACCTGAGGGGGGCTTGGAATATCTTACAGGTGCCAGGTATGTATTGTAACCCTCGACTATGGCCTGTGTCTCTTGCTAGCTAAAGAGTTACACTTATTCTAGCAGGAGCAAACTTAGGGCCGGTTACCCAGGGGAACTAATCCAGCTGTCTCTGAGCGCCTGGGAGCTGCCCAGTTGTGTCTGTCCCTCCCTGGGGGATGCAGCCCATCTGTAAGAGATCAGCTCCTGAGAGATGGTGCCTGTGTCCTGCCACGCGGGAGCAGGAGGAGAAATGGGTGAACCCACAGCCTTTTCTCACAAGCAGCACAGCGAGATTTCCTCACTGAATTTATTTCAGTCTTAGAGGGTTGGAGAGACTGCAAAGCGAAACAGAGCACATGAGTCTCTGTCATTTCCTAGCAGCTTTAGGGATAGTACAGCCCACTTTACCACTTGCTGTAGGCTAAATAATACAACAGTGATTCCATACTTGTCATGCAACTTGTTCATAAAAAACTAGTAAGCAGGACTAAAGCCCCAATGGAAAGGAGTCGTCGTGGTCCAGGTGAATGCAAGTGACAGACCCAAACTCTGCTTTACAATGCCCTCTGACAATATTTGCTTTAAAAGCAGCATCAATTTAAATTATTAATAATTATTATTAATAATTATTAATTATTAATCAATTTAAAATATTAATTAATTCAAAATGAAATCATCATTATGTATCATGCAGGGGAGTACTGTGAAACAATAGGATGAAAACAACCTTGAAACCATGCAGACCTTAGATCATTTCTAGTTTTCCTTTGTTCCTCTGCCTTTATTCTTTCAGTAGGCAGCTCAACACTATAATTTTCAGCTTCTTCAGAAAGACAATACTGTACTGACCTTGAAACAGCCAACTGTACTGAATTTTATAAGGGAGTTTCCCTTATACTTCCAGTTCCACAGTAATTAGTGCAATAATAATTGGCAGGTATTTGGGCTGTTTCTTTCTGTACTGCTCCAGAAACTACTTAAGAGCAGTGACATGTAGCAGTCTCTCACTGTGGGCCAGTAAATAACTGAAAAATTCTCCAGAGCATAACCAAAGCAGCTTGTTTCCTGTTTTCAGTTCATTTCTGGGTCAAATTGGAAAGGGAAGTTTGCCGTGTCAATATGAATCAAATTAATCTCTGAAATAGACCCAGATGAATTTGACTGCTTTCTTATCTTGTATCTATCTCCTTTTCTGAAATACGTCACACTGAAGAAGCCAAGACTCAGACTGTGAACTGACCTGAGTAATTTGCTGCTGGATCAAGGAGCACCTGCAGTTAACTTCTTGTGAATGTGTCAAATTCCGTTTAAACTGCCCTGTGCTCTCTTTCCTGGATCACCTGGAGCTGTCTGAGCTTGCAAGTTGTGATCCAGACATCAAAGTTGTAAACAATTTCCACTTTTTCTGCTGACTGCTTTCAGCAAGGGTTTCATACCAGTACCGACTATCCCTTCAAGCTACAAAGTTTTCTGATTAATGAATAAGTCAAACAACTTAGTATTGCTGACTAAGCTCTTCTAAGCAAAAGTTCTCATGTTTTCTGAAGTTATTTCCTCTGCTTCCCTTTATTTCCATGACACATCCATAAAATTTGTGAATTAGCTTTATAGAGTAATCCAATGGACTGAACTCAGATTTAGACAGGGCAACTAGTCATTGGCAGCATATCTAGGGTGTTCAGGTGTGGGTAAGAGTATGAAACAATGTCTTGGTGGTCGAGTCCTAGATTTTTTTTTTAATGCTGATTTTTCAAGGTATAAATAGGATACAGTTGGGAGAAGCTCCAGGAGATAATAGTTTTTAGTGTAATAGGGCTGATCACAGCCCGTTTTGTCATGATTGTGGTAGGTGACAATTTATGGTGTCTAGAATCTCCAGGGTGCATCAATACAGAAAAGGGTGAATTTGCTAATGCTTGTAGCAAATTTACTCAGATTCATAGGGAAACACATAAAAGGACCCATTTGAAAACTTACCAAATATTCTGGTTTTGCCAACAGTAGCAGTCACCCTCCCTGCGGATTAGAAAGGTATGAAGAAGTTTGAGAATCAGGATCAATAGCTTCCATGTGCTGCATCTTGCATCTTTTTGTTCCCTTGGTTCCAAAATGTCAGTACACCACTTTTTGGGTGAAATAAAAATACCTTTGAGAGAACAAATACTACTTCAGGGAAAGCTTGCTTGGGGATGGGAAAAGGGCATTTGTTGAAAGTAGTGCTCAAAATCAAAACAAATCCCCTGCTGTATATTCTGAAAGAGTGATGGAAGAGCCAAAAAGAGACATTTGCATTTCAGCTAAGTCCTGAGAACGACAAGAATCCTCTACCAGTTGATTATAGCTGCTGGTGACTGCCAGATTTCACTGTTCCATTGAGGAAACTTTCTAGTATGGAGTCATTGTGAGGAGGTAACAGGCATGAAATGGGCATTGCCAAGTCCTTATGTCATTCAGCATCGGCTAAATCCAAGAAGATTTAGGGAAGAGTTGGAGAGAGGTTGCTTTGATTAATTCTCTTCCCAGCTGTGTGATAGGGCTGTTGAAAAGACACAGGGTAGAAGAAATGTCAACTTCCATTATTATTGTCTGTGAAACTGATATGTTGTCTTTTTAACTGAATATAATTTGGGGTGCTTCTATGTGCTTCTTTTTGCCTTTTTAAAAACTACTTTAAAAGAAGAATTTAGTGACAAGGGCATTTGAAACTTTGTTAAGGTGTTTCTTTTTAAAAAGTGTTCAGCCCTCTCCTACATGAAACCTTTGATACTACGTCCTCATTCAAAAATGTCTGCATCTTTTTTATTGTATCCCTCAGCTTCCCCCAAAGACGAAGTTGTTAATGACTATCAAGACTCTTAGCATTTCAAAACATTAAACTTGGTGAAACCCTCTTAAACAAAATGTTGCCAGATGCATTTGAAAACACCAGCTTTTATTCTTAGAAAAAGTGCCTGTTCAATTAGAAAGTTTTGCCAGAATAAAAATTAAAGGAACTTAATCTCAATTTTGTTCTTTTTGCATGACCCAGATTCTTTCAGCATTTCATTTGGCACTCATACATGTTTTCACCAAAGACATGAATGGCTGCCCATATCAATTCAGCAGCTGTTGGCCTTGTACTTGCATGTGCTGTGAACTCATTATCAATCTAAAACAAAGATAAAACTGTAACAGATTATTTTCTTCTCAAGCCAAATGTATGATTCCCGTTCTCATAGTTCATTCTAACGCTTTGCTTTGGACAGCAGGCTCAGCACAGGTGGAGTTGTTGTTAAGGATGACTGTCCAGTAGCCTCAGACACCTCAGTGGGGTTTTCAGAGCCTGCAAGGGCCACCAACACAACAGGGCATGTTCTGAAATAATATCCCCAGATTGTGTCCTTACACACCTGTCATTGTGGCTTGCTGAACTCCTGTAATTACTCTTTTGAGAACTGTTCATGTAATGAAACCTTAGAGGGAGCAATCCTTTAAGCCAACACCAGCAAACAATTACCAGAAACAAAATTTCCTTTCTTTGGGAACCCACACAAGCACCACCGTGCAAGTGACGATTACCCAAGTGTTGGTACAGCTGGCTAACATTTACCTGTGCTGTCCTAAAGATGGTTTTCCCAGGGGAAGCCAAACCAAAGTCATCCTTACAGTGTGGAGCTGAAGATGCCAATTTGAGAAACAGTGCAGCACTGAAAAAGGGAACCCATCCCTGGTGCCAGCTGGTCCATCACTGCTCCAGCACAGCTCAGTTCTCTAAGCCAGGTCTCCTTTACCACTGATGTGACCGAGTCTTTGCCCATTGCTTTATTAGGAAGTAGAATTTTAAATTTTAGCACATGTTTTTTAATGTTACTTTGTTACTTTCTTTTTTATTCTTTCAGCTACCAACAGGAGGTCTACAGAAATTTCCTGCCCTCCAAAGACTATTTCTGAAGTAGAGTTATCAAAAAAGAAAAGCATTAAGAAGACAAAAGGTGGAATTAAGGTAGGATTGTCTGTAATTTGGGGACATCCCATATTGAGAGAGAACTCAAAACCACATAAATATAGATTTTCATACCTATACTTGGAATTTTAAAAAAATTGGAGCATTTCTAAGTTAACTCTGATAAGGACAAGCTACTTTAACCCAACTCTTCTGTTATCCACACCCCTGACTTGCTCATATATTTCATCTTTATTCCTCTAAAGCTGAAAGCAAAAATTAAATGCAGTCCATTTCCTGAAATGGCCAGCACAGCCCACAACTTCAGCAATAAGCACAGAATAAAACACAGTTATCAGCAGGAGCATACAGGTGGTCTCCCCTTTGCCTAAACTCACAGAAAGTGGCTTTAGAATTAGGTTTACTCTCATCACTAATGCAGGTGATCAGTTGCATTCCTCCCCCGTAGTTAGGTGTATGCAGCAACATGGTATAACAAAACAGCCATGCATTCATTTTTAAATCCACTTCCCAAGACTGCACTGCAAATTATGCCCCCCTCCCTTCTCTCCCATTGTTCTGATAATAGTTCAGATGAGGACAGTTCATTACTGGATTCCATCATTTATCGTCATCCAGCTAAATAATTTAGCAATATAGAATATAAGAATCAGTCCTTAAAAATGAAAGTGCTCAGGAACTTAGATTCTGCTGGGGTTTAGGTATTGGCTTGGATTAACAGCAAACTCAGCAGCTGGGTTGTTTTACTGAATTTGAAGAGATTGGTTTTGAGTAAGTGCAAGAAGTGCTTGGTGCTCTTAAAGCTGCAGGCAAAAGGAGGAAAAGCCTGCTTAAAACTTGCCTGGAGAGCGCTTGAAATGATCCAAGTCTGTAAGACTGGACCAGGGAGTGTGTGAGTGTTTATCAAAATAAACACTGGAGCTGTGCAAAGCTGTGTTTCAGCCAGGGCACAGACTCTGCACAGGTGCCTGTGCTCAGCACTGCCTCACCCAGCACTGCTGCTGGGACACAGACACGGCTCAGAGGCACACGGAGGATTCCCAGATTTCTCCACGGGGCATCCTACAAAGAACTCTGAAAATGTGAAGTCTTTGGGCTGGCTTCAGACAGGAAATGAAAAAATAGTATTCCAGAGTCTAAGGAATTATTATGCCTGTAATTATCTACACAAGGAGATAATTCACCTTCTGTGGTGCAAGAATATAACGACTTTGCCTGGAGTAAGGAATGCCTCCATGCCAACACTGAGCAAGGAAGGAGAATATAAATAGACAGGAGATATTTCTGCACACCTAGAATTCAATTATTTTAACTTGTCTAGTGACTTACTAGGTTAGGTAGGATCTGTTTTTTATTCTTTCAAAGAGTTAAAGTTCTCTAAATAAAAGCATCAGCAATTATTTTCAGTTTTAATGTGTCCTTCTTCTTCAGATTGAAGTGATGCATGAAGCCAGCCAAGGAGGATCCAGCAGAGTCCTGGTGACCAGTGAAAGTGATGAGAACTTGTCAACAAGGAGGAGGTAAGGCTGCACATATGAGCCACTATATTTTTTTTCTTCTTAGAATGCAAATTACTGCATTTATAGTATGTTGTCTACAACTTCTTTGAAGTTCACCAAGATTAATAAATAATTAGCAATAATGAAGTCACTGAAACGCTTACAGCCATGCATTTATACCAGTCTATCAGATGGAAAAGCAAGTAAGAGTTATCTTTTGTTTGGGTTGGGGCTTTTTTACAGGTTTTATTTCTTAGAAGCATTAATTACAAGATGTGAGAGAAGAAGTCATTAGAATAAGCCTTGCATGTATTTACAAAAAACCCCAGTGTTAAAAGGTTCCTCTCATAGTGTTCAGAATATTCGCATTTGACTATATAGCTCTGAGAAGCTTCTGGGATTTTTAACTGCAGGCTAGAGTTTCTGCAAAATCTTGAGAAAAAGATTATTAATGATGCATTCTACAGTACCAGATTCTTTAATCGCTTAGGTCAACAAAAAGTATCAAGCAAACCCAATTTTAGCTGAACTGCAGTTTCTAGGCCAAAGGGAACAATTAAATTAAAAACCCCCAGAAAACAAAAAACCCACAACAAAACCCACCCTGCCAGAAGCCAAATGCCACAATCCTGACTTCATTTCCTTTGTTCTCTTCTTCACTATCATATAGATAATTCATACTTTAGTTATGCCCCTGTCTCATACACTGGAGTTACCTGATGCAAATTACTCCATTTGTAAAAACCCTAACTTGATACATTATGTTAGACAAATTGGAGACATACAAATAACAATTATCTGAATTTAATTATACCCTATAAAAATACCATGTCTGGTCCCCAAACCATCAGCTACTTTTCCCAAGGTGCAAAGTATGATCTGCAATCTTGTGCAGACAGATACACATCTCCAGGGGAACGGCTGCCTGAAGAGAACATACAAATTATAACATTAACAACAGGTTCAGCTTCTAAGACTTGGCGATTTTGTACAACTTTAGACGTGGAAACTTGGTAAACAAATTTGTGAGCTTTCTCTTTTCTTGGGAATGCCAATTTTGCCTTTTTCCACACTGGGGACAGGGGGATAGTGAGGGGCAGTTTGAAGTCCTGTTGTAAAAGGGAACTCAGAACAACACTTGAAAGTATCAGGACTGATCCTGTCAGTTACAAAGAAAGCAACAAGAGATATTTACCTTTGCTGTATTGTTTACGTTTTTTTAAAAGAAATAAGTCTGTTTATTCAAAACAATTTTACAAAACAACTGTCTTTCTGTGGTACAGAGCAAAGTTTAAGAATAAATATTGAATACTTTGTATAAAAATTAGTAATATCAAAGGGAAACTGATGCAAACCAAACAGGTAAAAAAAAAATAGCATTAAATATGCTGTGCAACAATGTCAAACTCTTAATGAGGAGTGACCATTCAGGCTGATACAGTTTTATTTGTAGAAGTAAAACCTACCAGCCCTGCATTGGAGCACCGAGACTATTGTTAAAAAAGATTCCTGATGGAAGTGTACAAATCTTAATTTGTGTTTAGAACCAGAAAATATGAAGTTTTCTATGTCTCCATTTTTTGAAAGGAGTGCCTTCATGCTTTCCTTTTTATTCAACAAGCAACTTCTTTTCACTGCAGCAAAAGAAAATGCATACTACAAACATCAAGACCCTTTTAAGATTAAGAAACAATCCAAACAAAGCTCAAACCAACTGTAAAACGAAGTATTTCAATGGTCAAAAGTGACTTTCAGATAATGGCAACTACATTTAAGCAGCATTTTAGATGTTAGCTGGTTAAAGCTACTTAAAGCTTACTTTACTTTTACTTGTATGAGTGAAAACAAATCCCAACACATAGTTATGCTGGAAGACTATAGTCTTACTAGTACATTTTGGCTGCATACTGCATATGAAGACCCTCTTTCCCTTCAGTGAACAGGGTGGCTTTTCTAGCAGTGCAGTTTTGTTGATTTAAATGGCTCACAACAAGTGAGAAATCTGATGAAGCAGCTTTCCTTCAATATAGAATAATACCTTCTCTATATGTGCATTTATCTTCTCTGTATGCAACAGGTTATGTAGGTCTACATCCCCAGTACTATTATCCATTTGTTTAGGCAAGAAAAGGAACTGGATTTGTTCCTTCTGAAGTATAGCTGTTATAATCTTCAGTCATTCTGACGCTGATAAATGATTTATTTGTGGGCTCTTTATATGCCCAACATTTGGGACCAGTTAGGAACCTTACGATCTTCCTTCTGCAAAACCAATTATAGAAAGTTACTTATTTTACTTAGTTCCAGTAGCTACCTACCCTCCATCTGAACAGCTCAGAGAACAGTCAGCAAGCTCACTCCTGGATTCTGTCTGCACTGGCAGATGCCATTATCCATTCAAAGCAGAAAACCTGCAGCACAGCTTTGAGAGCAGTAGCAGTTAGTTAAACCGAGTTTACTACTCATGGCTTCAAAGGAGCAAGTCCTGTACAGCCACCAGAGGTTTGGCAATTAGCAACTAAGACATCTGTCCTGAGAGTCTGTGGAAGCACCATTACTGAGCTGTGCAAGGACTGCAGGCAGCCTACAACCCTGGTTCTCTGCAGTATCTTTATGGCACCACAGGACAACTCGTAAGGGCTGCAGTTTGCACATCTCTTAGCTCTATTTTGGTTTACAAAGCACAGGTATTTTGTTCCTTTGCAAGTGATATTAACATTGAGATATGTTCAAGGCACAGGGGTTTGTGGACACAAACAACCCTGAAATTTTAAAGACAATTTTGACTTCAGGAGAAATATTTTAGTTATTATGATTTGTGTACTGAGTTTCTGTGAATCACCATCTCCCTATCCCTTCAATGCAAAGTCAAAGTTTGTACAGAAAATATCTTCCCTCTCTTTTAGTACAAGCATGAAATTTTGCTTTTTTAAGTCTTTAAGTCTTGAACTAGCTCTAAGAAACCTTCTCGGGGACTTTTGCTTGCTTTTCACCTCTACAATATTGGAAAACAGAAACATTATTAAAAGAAAACTAGTTTAACTTATTTGCTTATTAAAGAGTGGACTTTTTAAATATGCTGATTCAGTTTTTGGAAGGCAGAGAAATATTAGCTCAACCAGTCACATGAGTAGTATTTGGTTTTTTATAGATTCACGTTCTGAAGGAGGCTCCTTTGTTACTTAAAACCACCAAGTCAGAGGGCATCCAAACACTGTTTCCCTATTTCAAAGATTTAGGGAGCTTTGAGATAAGAATTGTAGCAAGTCTTTACTTCTATAGCGCTCATTATTTGTCAACTGTGCAGGTCCAGACTGACTTTGTATGAAGCATTGAGAAATGGTGAATGTTTGTAGAGAGTTTACACTACCTGAAACTACTGTGATAGTCTCATTCATCAAGTCAGAAGTTCTACTTTCCTCATGTTTTGATAGGTCTACTCCATTTTGATGTAATAGATCCTTTTTTGCCACATGCCTTAGTTCACATAGCTTTTTAAAAAACCGTCAAGACTTACTGACAAGTTCAAAGAAACAGATATTTTCAACTAGCATTTCAAAGTCTAGAACTCAAGTCCATTATAGTTGATTTATGATCCAGACTTGCATCCCTTGAAGAGTGTAAAAAAACAGGCTACAATGTAAAAAGTTGAAGTACAACAGGGCTATTCCAATAAGTCTCTGAACAGAATCTGGGACCCTGGGACCGTCTTCTTCCTCTCCTTCTGCCCACCCCAAGTATTCACGTGTAAATTTTACCTCTTTCCATGGTGACACGTATTTTAGTTAAACACCTAAAATGTTGTTGCTCTGTCTTGGCTCAGTGGATCTTCAATGCAGTTATTCAAGTATTAAGAAAATGCGGCTGAACAAGGATATGTGTCCACATAGTACAGTTTACAGAGAAGCACAATATTGACTAGTCTGCAGTACATTCTACCCCAAATCCCTGAAGAAATCTTTTTAACTTTGGGATCTGTAGCCTGCTTCCAGAGCTGGCGAAGATCATCTACATGTCCGTGAGATGTCATCATCTTGTTATAGATGCAGGGATGATATGGAGCCTTTCCTTCCCCAGAAAAAAATACATGATATTGTGGTACAATTCCCATTTTATTGGCACAGAGACCCATGAAAACATCATCTATATAAAGACTTGTATTCAGAGTCAATGAAGCCTCATAGACTTTAGCTGCTACATCATTTGATATTACATATGCAGCTCCTGCCGTGTAGTCAGGGTAAGAGGGCCACTGGTACATTTCATATGGAACATAGTATTTGCTACTCTTGTCTCTTACGGGAGGGGATCCGCGATGGACGCGACCAATCCAGAGATCTTGAGCACCCATTTGTGTGAGACTTTGGAGATAAGCAACGAGATTTGGCATATGGATAAATATATCATCATCTGCAGACATAATGAACCTGGCATGAGGACAGTAGGCATTCACCCAGCTAAACTGCAAAAGCAATTTAAGAGTAAGATTGTGAAAAGTATCCAAGAAGTCTTGCTGAATCAAATCATGGTATTTCTGGTCTTCGAGTTCCAGTTCTCTTTGCCTCTGTCTTTTCTGCAGATGGCCTGTTGGTCGTCCTAAAGCAAAAAGGGTTTTAATGTTGGCATTAAGTTGAGAACGAACATACTTCTCATTACCCCAAGTTTGTCTAATTGCATCCCTTCGATGACGGTTTTCAGGAGAAGTCTTCACAAACAATAGGAGAAGGACATCCTGCTGCTGACATTTCTCTCTGTGGTTGATCAGGTACTGGTAGCTTGATGCTCTGTTCAGATTATCCCTGCTGATAGACAGGCTGTCATTCACAAAATGGTAGCTATTTATGAGGTATCTGTAGGAATAGGACTTCATATGGCTCACAATGTGATTATCAAATGGTACCCAAAAAATCATGAGACACAGTATGAAGCAAGTGGCACATATCTGCAAAAAATGGCATTTTCTGACTCTTCTGGGACTAACAAACATTCTGATGCAGTTTTTATAATCCTTATTCTTGTTCAGGATCAGTGTTTTTACAGTGCCTGTGTTTTAGTTTAAGAGCACAGTGTCACCCTTCAAGATAAGTGTCCCTTGTAAGGCATGATGTCTTTCATTCAGTATCCTTGTGAAGACAGCTTTGTTCACAGACTTCACAAGTCATCTTTCTCAAAAAACGTTTTTCTTTGATTGAAAGAACACAGGCAGTTTTGAAAGATGAGACTTGCAGATGAGTATTTTCCCTTTGGGGCATCTTGAAGCAAACACTACGGTTCTAGTTGGAACTTCTCGTGTTTCTTTCCTTCATGAACACCTGCCAGTTCTGAAGGGGGAGAGGAGAAAAGTTTAAGGGAGCTGTTATGAACACATTTGGTTTTAGGTTTGGTCATGGAAATGAGCTGACTTCTCAGTCACTGCCCATCACCAGCCACATACGCACATCCCTCCCACTCCCCAAAATTAAAAAAAAGAACCAACTGGCAGCAAGTCAGAGGCGGCCAGTGGCCCGCAGCAAGCTTGTGGAGGCGAATGAGAGGAGACTGACACAGAACCCTCTTTCTTAGAAACCCCCACTGCCGTTAGCCGGCAGGTAACAACATTTTAAAATTCTTCTAAGCTCGGAGAGCGCCGCACCCTACAAGAGGCCGGGTTTGCCAAACTGCCTTTTGGGCCGGCAGTCTGCTAGACCCAGAGCCAGGCGGAGCCCTGCGGCCGCTCCCGGGGCAGCGAGTGCCGGGCGAGCGCCCGAGGTCCCGGCCGGCCGCGCTCCGTGTCCCCGCCCCGCCGCCCCTTGCCCACAGCGCTCCTTTCCCCGCAGCCCTGGCGGCGCCGCGATGGCCTCGTCCCGCACCTTGCCGGCCGCGCAGCGCCGGGGCGGCCCCGCTGCTGTGCCCGAGG
>VWPU01011525.1:0-37603 GCA_013398955.1 Callaeas wilsoni | reverse complement strand
GGGGCGCCGGGCGGGGAGGGGGGCAGCTCCTCGCGGGGCGGCGGCGGGTGCTCGGAGCCGGGGATGAAGAGGAGGTTGAGCAGGGTGCCCAGGAGGAAGGCGAGGCAGCAGCCGGCCGCCACCGCCGTCTTCCTGCGCCTCATCGCCACTTCGCTGGCGGCTTATCCAGCCTTTCGGGCTTCTGTCCTTTCGCCTCTTCCCCGGGAACCAGCTCCAAGCCTTTTTTTTTTTTTTTCTCCTTTTTTTCTTCCCCTTTTTTTCCTCCTCCCGGCTATGCCGGCGGCAGAACGGCCCCGGGCGCTCAGCCGGAGCTCAGCCCCTTACGACGCGCCCGCATGACACTTGCCTCCCTGCTTTTAAGGCTCTGAAGCACTTATTATTAGCGGGACACGGGGCGGGCGGGGGGATCCCCGTCCCGCTGCCCCCGCCGACGCGCGCTGATTGACAGCCCGGCCCTTCCCGCGGCCCGGCCGAGCAGCAGGGGGGCCTGGGAAACGTAGTCCCCCGCAGAAGCCCCGCCGGCCGCCGGCGAGCCCGGGAGCCGGGACTACATCTCCCAGGCTCGGCGGAGCCCCCCGGCGGGGAAGGCGCGGAGAGAGGCGGGCGGACCCCCCCGACGGGCGCTACCGGGCAGGGCGGGCCCTGGGCGCTGCCGCCGGGCGGGGAGGGAGCTGCGTGGCTGTGGTTCTTCCCACGCGTGGCCGCGCAGCCCGGAGAAAGTCGCGCCGGCAGCGGTTTGCGCGGGATGCCCTTGTCCCCCTCCCCGGCAGCCACGGGGTTTGGGGGGTGTGTTGTACGAGCACCCACGTACCCACAAAAAGGAGAGGGGTTCGATGCCTTTTCCCCACCAAAATAAAGCGAAAGGAGGCGGCTGCAGCCGGGAGCTGTGGGTTCGTCATTCCGAGTGAAAGTTGCAGCGGTCGCGCCCCCTCCAGCCGCGGCACAGCGCGGGCGCGGAGGAGAGCAGAGAGGGGTGGGGGTGCGTGTCACCCACGGGAAAGAACAGCCACAAATCACGGGCTCGGCAGGGGGTAGCCCCTGCCCTGTTGGAAATGTGAATTGCAGGGGTGAGCGCTAATGACATGGTTATCCATCAAGCCCACATTACGATGCTGTTAGCAACTAATTAACAAATACAATCAGCCCGCGAAACTTCCACAAAGGAGAGACCATCAACAAGAGAAAAGCCGTAAAGAGTCAGGCAAGGCAAAGTTCACCACAAAAGAAGTGGGAAATCATTTCCAATAGGGAAACGGACGAGACATTTCGGTAATACACATCGGACAGGCCGTAGGGGAAAAAAACAACACCAAGATAAACCAAACCAAAAAAACCTAGCAGCCGCGGTTCCCGGGAACCAGCGATCAGTGATCGTCAGGGTTTCCTCCAGCATTGACAAAAAACGGAGCTCGGGGAAACAGCCCCCAGGCCCCGCCCGTCCGCTGCCGGCGCCCAGACCTGCGGAGAAGCGCCCGGGGACCGGAGGCAGCGGCGAGACCGGGAGGAGGCGGGAGGAGGCAGCCTCGGCAGGGGATGTGGAGACCGACCGTCTCTCCCAGCAGCTTTGGAACCTTTCTGTCGCTGCTTCCCGAGAGCCCTCCGCAGGCACCGGGAGCACGGCCCTCCCGCGGCCACGCACACGGGGCGGGCACAGGCTCGGAGTGCCGCCGGACCAGGCGCCCCGTCCCCACGGGACTCCCGAGCCTGGCACCAACCACCGCAGAAAAGTGACGGGAGAGCGCGTAATCACCAATTAAAATAAAAATAACCACTGTAGGAAGGGGGAGGCTGTCTGCCCCCGAAGGGACTGCAGGCTCCCGGGCGCCCAGCCCAGCCTCCGCGGGCGCGCCGCTCCCGTACCCCGCTGCGCGCTGCCCCGCGGTACTCGATCCGCCCGCCGGGGCGGTGCCACCTGCCCTCCCCGCGGGTGAGGGGACCACGGCTCGGGCGGAAGCTTTTGTGGATGTGGTGGGTTTTTTGGTTGTTTGGGGGTTCGGGTCTTCTTTTGTTTCTTTTTGACGTTTGAGGTTTTTTTCCTTTCCTTCTTCGTTTCTGTTCTTACCTAACGGGAGCAGCGTTTTGCCTTCCAGAGGCAGCCCATTCCCGCTGCGATAAGTGGGATTTTCACGAGTGTAGAGGACGGGTAGCAGGCCTGGGTTTTTGGTTTTTTTTTCCAAAGTAAAGGCGTTCATAACGGTAGGAAATGCATTTCCAAAGATGTTGTGACACCTGCAGCCCTCCCTGTTTTGAGTGGGATCCCCTCAGTCCCCGCAGGCGACGGCAGGCTCGGGTTGCCTTCCCGCGGTAGGTGTGGGAGATCTGAACGCACTGGACCTTTTCCGCCGCGGAGCGCCCTTCCTCCGCCGGCCCCTGGCAGGGCAGAGGGCTCTTGGAGAGGCACGGTGCATTATTAACCAGCCATCCCATCCCATACCATCCCATACCTAGCGCTGCAGGCCAAGGCAGCGCGGAGGGGCCAGCGGCGCGCTCTTCCCGCTGCCTGCCGTCCTGCGCGTCCTCCGGTGAAATCACGGCGATTTGCCCGTGCCTTTGAAACGTGCACGCTCGGCTGGATTTACGGCTTCGTTGATACGAGCCAACACTTTTTATTATTGCGCAGATTAGAGTCAGAATACAGCCGCGCTCAGTCGGAGCGGTTGTGCAAGCCCACAGGGGGGGCGGCCCTGGAATCGTTACCAGCGAGCGGTGTGAGCTCAGCGGAATATTGATTACAGGCCAGACCGGGGGTGACCCGAGGCCAACGGGCTCATGGAGCGGGGAGCCGGCTTCTCCGAGGCGCCGTGCCCGCCACGAGAGCGGAGTGTGGCCCTGCGGATGCCGCAGCCCCGCGGGAGCGGCTGAGGGCCCTGGCAGGGCCAGCGCGGAGAGAAGCGAGATCTTGCTTTGCCAGGTACCTCGCATGGTACCCGCAGCCCTGGGTGTTTGGAGGAGGTGCACATCTCCCCGAGGCGGGGGCAGTGCCCGCTTTTCTTGCAAGACGGGAAGAAGAGGGTCCGCAGAGACACGGGGGTTCTCCCGTGAGCATCCCCGGGCGCCCCGGAGGTTGTGCACCCACCGTGTTTGCGCAGTTTACAGGAACACAACCGGACTGCAAAACAGATGCTCCGCAACAGCGGGCCACCTGTTTTTCACATCATCATGCTCTGTCTCAGAGCCGGTTTTCTTCATTATATCCTTCCCGACAGATACCATGAAATACATCACTCATTTAGATATGGGAGCCGGCCTCTGGAGGACGACTAGCTCGGAGCACTTTGATGTTGAGAGACAGATTTCAAAAGATAGAAAGCCCCTTCGATGTTTCTAATTACCCCGCGCCCTGGGCCTGCCACTGATTAGGGCGGCGGTGCCGGGGTGATGCCGAGGCGGGCGGCCCGCGGGGGCACGGCCCGGCGCGGCCCGGCTGGGCGGGGAGGGCGATCCGCCGCCTCCATCCGCCGGCCAGGGAGAACGACACGGGTACATCAGCAGAGCTCTCCTGAAGCCAACAGCGAGCCGCGGCGATCAGCCCGTGCTGGCGTGAGAAGGAGGCAGCAGCCTTTGCTGCATCCCCAGCGCCTCCCCGCCGCGGGAGGAGGTTTGGGAGCAAGCGGGATCTGCTCCCGCAGCCAAGACTCTTTTGCAAGAGGCTGCGCTGAAAGCATTACAGCCCTTGCTAACACTTCTGCTCACATGCGAGCCTTTTATCTCGGCAGCGCTGTTGGAAAAGCTGAATCACCGCGGAGAAAGTGAGGACTGTGGGGTATTTTTTTCATATGCAACAAGCTGCTCTTTATTTAATCCTCACAGCCCCTATTTCTATCAATATTCCTAAAGCTGAGAGATCAAACACAGAAAAATTAAAACCATGCTACCACACTAAATAAGATTAAGATCGTGGCAATACATTGGCTGGTCCTTGGGGAAATAATTTTGTTGCAGCAGGAGCCATGGCCATCCTGGAGGCAAAGCTTGTGTTTCAGGAATGGGTGATGGGAAATACAGTCGGGAGTCAGCCTCCAAACCCAACCAGGAGCCACCTCAAATGCCCATGCTTCTGTGCCCTTCTGCTCCTAGCCCAGCTGCTTGGGCATCACTAGTCTATGGAGCCGATGAAATTTGCTATGCTGAGTTCCATTATCCCTGTTTTACTCTCACAAGCAGGCGTCTTCAAGCGAGTCCCACTGTTGGTCTCAAGGGATTTTGACTCCAGGCCCCCAAATGAAGTCCCACATTTTCAAGCATAGGTAGCTTCAAGATCACACTTAAAAACTACAAATGGAAACTTGCAGCTGAAATAATTCAGAGTTTCTGCTGAGTAAGTTTGTTCTTCCAAAACTGTCCTGTGCTCGCATGATTCCCCTTGGACATTTCAGGAATTAATTTTTTATTTAAATTTTAGATTACTTTATAACCTTTTGAATTCCTGGCCACCTGTTCTGGCTTCTTATGTGGAAGGAGAGCTTTCTTGGAAAGTCCATCCTTAGACATGAGGCCAGAAGTCTCTTGAAAACAGTCTACGGACTGCATGCCTTTTCGCTGAGGGGGCTTCCATGTCCAACCTGTCCGTCATTCCCTGCTTTGCCAAGGACTCTTTTGCTTTCAGGGCTGGGTGGAAAGCCGCTCTTTCCTCAGGGATGTGGGGCCAGCAGTGGACCCTTGCACATGTACACTTTGTAGCCTTTTTAAACTTTTCTTAACAACCTCTATAGTGCTTTTACGTTAAACAGGATCTCTTTTTCTGATGTTCTTTCTTTCTTTTCTCTGAGGAAAACCCACTCCCTCGTATATTTGAAGCAAGCTGAGATGCAGCCAATTGTATTAGTTCTGGCTGGAGCAAAAATGCATAATGAAACACTGGATGTGTGGTATGAGTCCAAAATAAATGGTCACTAGCAGAGCCAGCAAAAACCTACGAGCTCAGATAGCCTGCGAGAAAGGAAAAGCTTGGATTTTACCTGCAGTGCTCTGCATTTCTCCAAAGGGAAAAATGAACTTTGGAGTTTAGAAAGCTTGGGAAGAGACACTGGGGCACTGAGCCTTTTTCATTACATTTGTGAACTGTGATGATTCTTGCATTTTTCGTGAATACAGCATCCATAAGTGGGAGAAAGTGTTTTATCTCCTAACCTGTTATTCTCAAAGCACAGCAGTTCGGGTTTTATGTGCCAGATGTCAGTGTGTCCTGATTCTTCAGGCAGCTGGGATTAAAGCTTCCCTGTATCAGAGAGGTGTTATAAGGATAACTCCGTTAATGTATGTGGAAATCTGGTACTGCAGCGATAAAGACCCTGTAAATATTTACACAGACAGACGAGCTCATGGAAATTTTACATTATTAGCTTAACTTCATTACAAGGAAGTAGTTGAGAAAGTCAGCAGTATATTACAGTCACTTTTTTTTTAAATTAAACATTGACAACACATCTGGTGCTGCTTCAAGCCACTAGAATCAGAGGGTCACTCTTTTAAATATTTTACAATCTGTGGGGAAATATCAAGTCTCAGGCAAAAGAGAAAAAGAAACATAGCTGCTACAAGAATAAATCTTGCCAGTCAGACCTTTTACACTTTTAAGAGTTAATAAAATAGTGAGTAAAGAACAACCAGAGAAAATAATTTATTTGGACATTCAATAGCCTTTTGATAAACACGCATACTAGAAACTGTTAAGGAAACTTGGTAACCACAAAGTGAGAGGTAAAGTCCTGTCATGGATTAAAAACTGGTTATAAATGGGTGTGGAATAAATGGCCAATTCTAGTAGGGAAAGAGATTAATAATGAGGTGCCCTAGAGAGCGAGACTCAGACCAATATTGTTTAATGCTTTATTAATAACCTGGGGGTGAATAGTGAAGTGGCAAAAGTTGATGTCAATAGAAAAGTACTTAGCTTAGGTCAGGAGCAACCCCAGAAGAATTTAATAAAATGGCAGGACCATATGTAGAAGTATGAGGGCAGCTTGGGAAGTGCCTTCAAAACCTACAACATTGCTCCCACTCCTTCTGGCACATGGATGTGTCTCTACAAAGGTGGGGGTAGGTAGTCAGAGGACATGCAGATATTTCTAAGCATCTCGAGTACTTTTTCACTCCTCTGAGTTGCTGCTTACCTCCCCTAGTTCGTTATGCCAGGAGGAAAGACTGAGCTCCCACATGGCCCCTCTACCAGTCTCTGAGTAGCATCTCCACAAGCTCCTCCAGGAATTGTTTAAAAAAGCCAGTGTGAGTTCCCCTGGCTGATCATTCCCTAAGGACATGCCAAAACTCTGGAGGTCACCTCTCACAGGCATTTCAAAAATTATGTGCTCGGTCTGATGAGCATAACGTGGTAACAAACCTCAGGTCCACTTAGTCTGAGGATGTAAGCTCCTGAGTGGTGCCTTGTACATGGAAAAACAACCCGCCAGCACAGCTGGCAGCTGGGGTGCAAATATCTGTATGAACAGAGTGGTCACATTGTCGGGCCACATAGTGGCATAACGGGGTAAAGGCACAGGCAGCTACCTGAACAGCTGGGCGGGTTGTTCAGGTGAGTCATTTACTCGGCGGCTTCTTCTTCCCACTGATTTCACTTTTGCGGTGTGGCTGCGTCTTAACTGAGCTGTGCTGATGTGAACTGAAGCAGCATGAGCTGGCACAGGCCTGGACTCACATTGCAAGGTCTGTGTTCCAGCCTGCTACACACACAAATGCACTCACCAGCAGTCTGCGTGACGATCGATGGCACCTTCTGTGATCTCAGCGCTGCCAGTCCTCAGTCCCAACTGTTCTGTCTCCACAGTGCCACCCAAACACAGTGCAGGCTTTTGAAGGTAACGACATTCATGGAAATTCAAATGGCTGGTTTTCACAGGGATTTAGTATTGTTTTGTTTTTACCCAGTGGGTCATTTCCAAGGATACTATTCTGGAAAAGAAAGCAACTCATAAAGACAGATTTTTTTAAATCCTCTTGAGATGGCTTGTAAAGTATTTTGAAGTACCTGCAACAAAAGAAATTGTTTTTAAATCCCCTCTTTCATCTGATGATTTATATTACATTAGAAATGTCCTGTGTCCCCAGCATTGGAACCCCAGAGGAGTGGGTGGGGCTCTATACCCAAGGGGAACTAGAAGGCATCGCACCCCAGGTGGGGAGGGGGAAGTCCATGTGTACGTGGGAAGTGACTTACCTCTGATCCTGCAGCATCTCAGAGAGAACCCAAGGCTCTCCCCTCTCAGTGAATCACACTGCCTTGCCTTATCCCCACATTTGTAGTTCAATCCAAGCTCTCTTTGGCTTGTAGGCACTCTTGGGATTCTTACCTTTACTTCTTTTTTTCTCGTAGTCTGAAATGGAAAACCACACACACATGCACATAACATCTGGTCAGCCTAATAAACAATAACCTAATACTTTAATGCAGGGGGCGGGCTCCCGGTGTGAATAGGATTCATTTGTGGAGCTTTATGAATTGACATCAAATGAGGACCTGCTCAGAAGTGAAGAAACACCTTCAGAAGCACTGATCTAATCACTCAGCATGTGGAACCTGCTGAGGATCAGGCTGGAAAGGAGCAATTTTACAGGCCAGGGATGGGTGCTGTCTGTGCTCCTAAGCTTCAGGTACAATTCTCTGTGGCCATGGCTCATGCAATTCTTATGGGAGGCAAAATGTTCAGGCAACATCAAGGTAATATTTGCAGTAACAATGATATTACATGAGCATAGTGTGCAGTCATGTATACATGAAGGTCACTAAATGTCTTGGGATTTATGGCTTAAAATTGGTACATTTCACCATTAGCACCATCACTTTTCTCCATGCAAAGATAAGCTTTGGGAGCCTCTTCTGGGAATTGGGATAGGCCGGAGTCTAGGGCAACCCGTGGCCCTGGGCAGCTGCAGAATTAAAGCAAGAAAGACTAAAACTCAAGTATTTGACTTCAAACCACTGAGGCAGAGCCCTAGCATTCCTTGGAAGTGGCTGCCCTCTGCCTGCCTCGCTGCCCTGGTGTGAGAGGAGGTATGGCTGCCTCCACTGTGTCTTTACCACCATCTCTTCAGGATCTGCTTGAGGTCTTCCTGTCCTTCCCATCTTCATCTCTGAGCCTGCTTCTCCCAGCACACCCCCTTTTTCCTTCATGTAGCCCCTCCAGTCATCCTTCTGATTCTTCCTCCTGTCAACAGAGAAAATGGCAGTTCTCAGCCTCCTCCTCCTCTGCCCTTTTGCAGACTGCAATTACTACATGCAGTGACCGAGCCACTTCTAGCAGGGCAGTGCTGGTTCCTCTCCTCCTTACTCCCAGAACAATAAGCAAAGGCTGGCATTTTGTTAATCCAGGCATAATTAATCACCACCAATGTTTTTATTTTAATTCATCTGTTTACATAGTGTTGAAGAGGTTTAGGAGCTGTGAGCTTTTATACACGATTGTAGAAGATAGAGATGCAGATATTTTGCCAGGTCATAAAATCCTTTGGAGCAGTAGTACTTTTTTAGGGGGCTTAAACAATTTTGGATTAAAATCAGCACAGAAATAGAAGGGTCAGACTGGAGAGGTACTGAAGGAGGTTGTCTGAATCTTAGTTGTTCCAACAGAACAATGGAAAGGAGTAGAAGCAGAGTATTTTGTACTCAGAAGATGATTTCTTGCTATCTACCAGTTCACAAAGACATGGCAAAGAGGAAGACCTAGATCTGTAATTTATTCCTGTGCCTTTGGTATCCACCTCCAAGGATGCTGGCAGGCAGGATAATTGCAGTAGTGGTTCTTAGAGATGGGAATGCGGTACTTTCTATGAGAGAAAAGGAAAGATGTCAGGTCCCTTTACAGCCTTTCTTTGAATAGACAAGATGTTTAAATTGTTTCTCAGAGTCAGTTAAAAAAAATGCATGTGAAAATGTCAGAGAATTTCCTCTTTCCCTTTCCCACCCAAATACAAAATCAAATAAAAGCAAACACATGGGACACAAATACAAGGGCAGCCCCCTCTGCATGTATTTGCTGCGATACACAGGCTGTTTCCAGATGTATGGATTAGATTTCATTCAACTACTGCTTAAAGCTCAGCCCGAGAGCATACATTGACCAATTTGGAAACTTCTGGGGAAACTAAAGCACTCAGTGGTCAGGCTCCTGCCTTTGGATATGATATTGGTCACTGCATCTACTCTGTGACCCTTTTGCCATGTCTTCATTCCAATTAGACCATTTTCCAGCCTGCTAAAGTATAAATTTAAGGTCCCTGGTGTGTGTATCTAAAAATGAAAAATAAATTATGTGGGGTTTTTTTTGTCTTTTGCCTGAATGTTTTAAAATCAACTGTTGGCATAATTTAGGGAACATACAGCCCTGTTAGCATGAGCAGTGAAGTACACTCACATAAACACTGCATCATTGATGAAAACAAATTGCATCATATTAAACAGTTTGGGATTTTCGTACATCACGTGGATGATTATCTCACAAGATTGCTTTTAGTAATTGAATACTTTTGTATTTGGTTGGACCCCAGATGGAAGTTTCTCAGACATAAGTACGCTTTCAGTAATAGTGAATATATGGCTAAAAGGGATCACCTGTGCAGACTTGATGCCCAAGTCTGTAGTTATTAGTGCCTAACTTGGTGCTTAGTATTTTTGGTCCTGATTCCAATCTTCTTGGTTAGGATCGTCCTGCTGTCCAGGAGACCTACATATCTGAATCCCAGAGGGACCGGAGTTATCCCTTGTCCCTCATCTCTTACTGGAGTACTCTGGCAGGAGACTACACGATGGGTTTCCCTCCACCGTGAATACTCCTAATGGGCTGAGTATTAAAAACTATTACAGAAATTATTCTGTACTGTGGTGCTTTTTATCAGTTGCTGCATAAAAGCATTCAGTCAGTCCCTGATTCAAATATGAATGAAAGAAACAGACACTCAGCACACACATTTCCAGCATCTGGGGCGGGTTTAACAACACAGAAGGTGGCTTTAAAGCCCATTTTGCTGGTGTGGACTTTAGGACAGTTAATGCACTGATTCACACATGGGGGGAGATGCCCAGTGGGTTTCTGCCAGGCCAGTCAAGCCCTGAATGGGCTGCAGAGTCAGGATGCTCACACCTGCATGGCTCAGCACATGGCTACGGGACGGGAACAGGAGTACCCTGCTGCCTTGACTGGTGGAGACTGACCTGCCAACAGGGATTGGGCACCCCTGGGTCAAGGGTTAAAGGGATTTCTGAGGATTCTTCAGATTATAGGCTGTCATTCAGGGGAAAAATAAAACAACATACCCCTACCCCACAAAAAAATATTAAAAATTGTTTTAATCCTCAAATCTAGGTTAATTCTGGAACCACTTCTGAATCTAGCAAAATCACACTTATCTCAACTGCTTTGACAGAAATACTGAGAATTTTACATTCTTTGAGCACCCCAATGGGTTGAAAATATTCCTCAGAGATTATTAGGCTCTCAGCTACTGCTCCAATTCACAGAAATTAAACCTTCCATCATCTGGTTTTTATATTTGGAAAATGTCAGCTATACTTCCTATCACGTATATTGTTGCTTCAATGCACTGAGCCTTCTGTGAATTTCAAAACACATAACTCAACTCTCAAGCATTTCTTTTGTAAATATTGATAATGGTTTCAAGTTCTTTATTAAATAACTTTTTAATGAGTTTGAGGACAAAGAACTATTTTTTCACAGTCTCACAAAGATAAGAATCATAACATATCTTTCTGTACCATGGAACACATGGTTCTCAATACCTCATTGTGCAGTATAGGCTTTCCTCACTTTAAAAAAGTTTACTTAAACCAAAAAAGCCCCACAATTATGAGAAATAAAACCTAAGCAGGCCATACTAAAATGTCCAAAATTGCACGCAAATGCTGTGTGACGGCTTTGCAGGAAAGCGTGTGCTGACATTGGAGCAGCCTTAGAAAGCTCCACTTAGTCCAACAGCAAGAAGAGCTACGAAATGCCACCATCACTGCTTAATAAGTTCAGTGTATAGACCTCTCCTTGCCCAGCATTATTTATTGCCTGTGTTTTTGCCAGAAAAGATCCCTGTGTATATGCTTAAGATCGAAGACAATAAAATATTATGATGAGGTTCACCAGGGGAGGTTTCCAAGGGGGAGGTTTTTTATCAGTTTACAGGCATGGTGAAAGTCCTGCAGGAGAGCTCGTCTTTGGAGCTGGCTGTAAACAATTTACATGGGAAGGTAATAGGAAGCCTTTAAGGCGCCTTGGAAAATATTAAGTTATAGAAATTCTGACCTCTGTCTTCTAGACCTGGCCCAGAGGACAGATGTTTGCTAGCAAGTATGCGGCTCTCTAGGAAACTGCACACTGTCAGTGAAAGAAGGGTTATTTCTTTAATACATTTCAATTAAAAGTTGGACCGAGTAGCAGTATACTAAATTAAATATGCTGTACAACTAATTTTCTCTGTAAAAAGCCAAATGTTTACCTTTGAACTTAAAAAATGTTGCCTTCAGGCAAATCGTGTTTCAGCTAGCTGTAGTTTAAATGCCTGGTGCAGGTTCTGAAGCTCGCTTCTTCATTCAACACTCAAAATCATTCATGTTTGCTAAGTGGAATTAGAAGCCAGCTAGGAACAGATTACTGGTCCCCTGGTATTAGCCTTTCTTCTCACACATTCCCTTGAAGACTTTCAGGTCTAATAATAACATTTTCCTGTGTTGGTCCTATTGACAGCTTGAAACCTTAATGATGATCCACTTCAAATGTAAATAACTGGTTTTACTTGCATGTTTATTCAAGGAAATTTGTATTGAATCACTTGGCTGTGACTGAAAACAGTGGTCAAGAGACAAACAAGAAAGTTTAGGTGATTTTAGATGGTGTTTTAGGCCCAGCCCACGGCTGGACATGTTGTCAAAATTCTACTTTCCCAGCAGGCTGATATCTCAGGCTCTCCAGTCTCCACCTGATCAATTGTTCTTGTTAAAATTAGATACAAGACATGCATTGGCATTGGTGGTTGGGTTTTTTGGGTTTGTTTCTTTTTTTTCCTGGAGTCAGGATGACAAAAAAGCCACAGGACATCTGTACTAAACATGAAACCAAACAATAAGGACTGGGAAAGGAGCTGTTGTCAATTACCAGCTAGCAGGTTCTTATTTGCATCTACTATTTTAATGATGTTGAGATGTGCCTGAAGTGTTTAGGATGTGTTAGGGCACCAAGAGCGTTCCAAGGGTATCTTTTCAGCCGTTTGCAGTTAAGAAGTGTGTATTACTGAGTTGTGAATCAGAAGAACCATTCAATCTTCCATCTTTGTCATTGTGCCAACACACAGGAAATGACCTCTTCCTAAAAGCTGAGCACCTGCAACTCTCATTAAGATCGGTCTAATGTCACCCATTGCTTTTCAGACTCCAAAAAGGGCCTCTTACAATCTACCTGCTTGAAATTCCCTGAGGATTTATTAGCTCAGAACACAGATTACTTGTCTTGGTATCAGGGATTTCCTTTCTTTTGAACAGGAACATAAAAACACAAAGAAAGCCTAAACTCAAGTAATGTGAAAATATTGTGTTTGATTCCAACCCATATATTCAAAGTTACAGATGAATGTCTGACTTTAACTTGAAATGTGATGCCTTGAGTCTGCACATGATCTTGTGGCGTATAAAATGTTTGGAAGCCTTTGAAAAAACGGAAATATTCTTGGCTTTGGTTGCACTCTTATTATTATGCTTTCTTTAATGCATTCATAGTTGGCTCAATAGATCTTTACGTATATCAAGCTTGGGTAGCAAGTTTCAGGACTCACGAAATCTGTGTTGTTCCTGGTTGTAATGGCAGCACACAGTCAAGTCTGTTGTGCACTTTACACACGTTGTGTCTTTAGGTGAGAGGGTCCTCATATGTCAGTGGTATAGTCCAAAAGCTTGATCCAAATCTTCCTGAAACACACAGCATGAAAGTTTATTTCACTGACATGCAGGACTAAAAGTTTGAAACACTGAGCTTTCCTTTCTTAAGAAGTGAGCAGTAAATTACAGGCACCTGCAACTTTACACTGACCTGAAATTGCCCACCCTACTTTTGCCCTTTTAAATTCAGACAGAGCAATAAAATTTAATGCATACATGCACTTACTGCATTAAAATTAATGGTTTCATTTCCAGACTGATTACTGACCATGAGCTTAAATGAAATTAGTTCTCCTAAAAGATGACTAAGTACCCTTAGCAGTATTGGTTTTTAGACATGGTTAAAATGCACCATAGAGGGCAATGAAAATTTCATGCTCAACATGCTCAAATGCCTTAGTGATCTCAGGGTTTTTTGATAGGTTCTGACAAGAAATAATCTCTCAGCTCCATTCAACAGCTCACTCAAGTCAGAGTTAAAAAGGAAAATATATCAGTCATCTTGAAAGGTTTAAATGTAATCCCTTCTAATGAATATTTTTTTCCCATTGCTGTATGTTCACTTATAATCCTATCAGAAGTCTTCTGTAAGAACACCTGAGTAACTTCATACTTGGCTTCTTTTAAAGAAGAGATCGTACATTCATTTGGCGTGTTCAACAATGTTCTCCCAGGGCTAACTTTTGTATTATGAGAGTAGAATTTTAAGCACATAATTAATCAGCAGTCAGAATTAGCTGAATGTGAATGGACACGAAGAGCTTGCAATCAGAACAAATTAAGAATCACGTAGTTTGCAGTGCCTGCAAACTTACAGTTCCATTCAGTCAGATGCTGCATGACTCCAGGAAGGATACAGTCCCTATCCCACAAGCATTGGAAGGAAACCCTTTGCCATTCTGCGATCTTCAAGGATTTTAAGCAATCCAAAAGCTGATGTTATTACACATATGAATACTGATCAGTGGTTCCCTATTCAATCAGTTTGCTTGAAAGGCATGGAATTGCTCCAAGGCTGGAGTATGAATCGAGAGGAATTAATGCTTTCAGATAAGGCTTTAATATATGGGAAATGGTGTCTGAACTAGGAGATGACCAGAAAACATAGCGTTCAGTAACCTTGGACTATGACTTCACTGGGACCTCATAAGCTCTGAAGCCAAGACTGGTTCCACTGAATGTTGTGTGCGATCACAGTCCTATTCCAAATCTGGCAAAATATTATCTCCACAGCTGGTCATGGTGGGCAGCTAAAGGATGATGGCAATGTTTTTGTGTGGGGACTGTTACACTTTCTAACAGAGTAATCTTTGCTCAGTGTTGCAGTCATTACAAATGCTTTTAACAGAGGAGCGAAGTTGCGAAGTGTGCATCCAACTTTGGAGATATATCAGGAATACAGGGGCTCTCCCTGAGCATCTTCTGTCTACCATGTTGACAGGCATACATGCAGGCTACATACTCAGCAATCAACATCTAGCAGCTTTTGCAAGTTTAGCTATCAACATCTGGAAAGTTGGCAGAACCAAGCTTGGGATTTGGATTAAAGTTTTTTTTCACAAGGTGTGCAATTGTCCTGGCAAATAAAGCCCTTAAGCCCCATAAGGAGCTTTAGAGTATGCAATTACTTTAAAGGACGGCCATTTAAAGGACATTGAAAGCCTTACAAAGTTTTATAGCTTTTGTGGCAAGACCTTCTGACTCTTAACCGCCAAACTCAATCCAATGATAACCATTTGTCTTCTGAGGGGAAAAAGGCCTGGTGGGTGTTTCTAATCCTACACATAGTTCAGCAGCTGGGGATCTATGGGTGGAATAGTACAGGTATTTCTTTAGTTCCTTCCATTAGTTACCTGACAGAGAAAAAAATGAGTCATATGGGTAACCCAACATTCCCCTTCTTCTCTCCCTGAATATGAGCTCTGCAGTGCTGCCAGGGAACAGAAGCATCTTTATGTTATACTGCAACAATGGACCAAAGGACATATACCTGAATCTAATCACCATATGTGAGAAAGGCAGCCTTGTATCTAGGAACCAGAGGGAAGAAGCCCTTTTATAAGATGTTTTCTCATGGAAAAGATTTTTTAAAATGCTGTTGAGTCGCTAATGTCACATATACTTTCCTGTTTTTGTTTTAACACAGACTGTCACGTAAAAGGAGACTCCAACACACTCACCCAGCACTTCTCGCCTGAGGCAATGAACGTAGCTGTTTCATCTATCACTTACACCAAACCACAGCACACTTTTCTAAGCTTAGCTTGTTATTGTCTCTCAGTCTGCAGAATGACTCAGGGCAATGGAACAGTTACTGGCACTGTAAATGTTGTCAGACACTGAAGCTAGTAATATGCAACCCTATTTGAATTAAATTACCTCTTTAAGAGAGTCTGAAACCGGATGACTTCATATAATTCATTATGTTTAAGAAGGCAGTTTAGTGTGGCAAGTTAAAACCCATTAAATTGCTCTGTAGTTTTCTTGGCTGTGGTTGTTTTTCTTAAGTGAAGGTAATTAAACAGAAATATTTACTAATATCCCAGGCTGTGAAACTCTATAGCAATAGGAACAAGGAGAATCAACCCAGTGCTGGCTTACTGCATTAATGCCCCACGCTGGCTGAAACATGCTTGCTGGCTTTTCCACAAACAGGGCTAGCTGATGTGGAGCTCTGATGGGAAAATGGAAGCTGAACAGTTGAATTCATTTAAACAAGAGGAGGAAACCTCTACTCGGATGTGATCCCTTTTTTTATATGTAGTATTCATGCAATGTGCATTAAGACATCACAAGTAAATTGGCATTTTCCCTGCTGATCCTGGACAAAGGCCTGCTCCAAAAATCTTTTGTCAATGGAAAAAACTCCACTGAGTTGCATCAAGGCAGCATGTTCGTAAGCTCTGTGAATGAGCACAGGTGAGCCCAGCCACAGAGGCAGCAATTCCTTCTATTGCTCCAGCCACCCCATCTCACTGCTGCTCTCCCCACCAGCACGAGCATTGGTGGGGCCACAAGGAGAACCAACACCAGGAAATACCAACCAGGGTTGGTGATCCCAGATTAGCCTAAAGCCTCTTCAAGTCAAAAGCTCCCCCTTGCCCGGCTATGGTAAAGTTGGTGAGATGGCAGGTACTAGTAGAGGCAGCAAACTCTTGTTAGTCTGGACAAGACAAATTCCCAATGTGTATGTTCTTGGGGGCCCTGTCAGGACACCAACAAATGGGTCCAGACTGGCCCAGTGTGCCCAGTGTACATCTCAGGGTTAATACTCCACCTGAGAGCTCTTCAGATCCGAAGTTTCGGAGACAGGCATAGGGGACTTAGCCTTGAAATGGCACTCTCCACTGTCTCTTTATACCCCATCTGAAACTAAGGGACCTCTTGCAACTTTTTAGAACTCCAAGGTAACGCAAGTAAGCAGATATAAATTAGTTCCATTACTTATTGAAAGTTGATCTATGGACAGATTTTTGCCCTTTCTGCACAGACACATGCTTATGTTATGGCCTCTCTTTGCCAGCATCTGATAAAAGAATTCTCATAAAAGACCCAAGTCCTCCTACACTGTTAGAAAAGTACGAACCTGCTTCTCTCGAAGAAGATATCAGTTGTTGACCCAGGGGCACTACTACCGAAGTGAGGTACCATGCACTGGGAAAAAGAGCAACAAAACCCTAAAGCAGACGGTGATTAGAGTCAGCCTTATGGCCCATCCTCCACCCTCTCTGTCCACGCTGCTTTCTCTCACGTGCGCATGGTGGGACACGAGGGCAGTCGGTGACTCGCAGCATCGGGCTGGGCCAGCACAGCCTTTGCAGGGCAGCAGGGGCAGGAGGCCTTTCCAGCCCTGAGGGTGGCTGCTAAACCCTCTTGCCCCAACACACCACTTCCATCATGCAATTTGTGCTGAGACACCCCGGGACCACTGTGGCACCCATTAACTAAGGACCAGTCAAGCAACATCATTAAAAATACCATGAAGCCTTAAAACCAAGCAGCTCAGCTGGAACAGGTGTCAGGCAGAAGAAAGCTTGAATTATATGACTGGGGAGGTTTATTAGCACACTCCTAGATTGAGCATTTACCCAGAGATCTTGTTTCTTCATGTTTAATACTGCTGATGCGGCTGTGCCTTTTAAGGTGAGTGAGGAACACTGAGTTGTTGCATTTGTGTTTGCCATCCACATCCATCCAGAAGGGACTGTGGAAGGTTTGCTTGGCAGTGTCTTCAGGGTGTTTCCCTTCTCAGGCAGAGAAGAGGATTAGACCAAGAATTATTAATTTGTGGAGTGACGTTTTTTGTGTCCTGTGAAGTAACAGCCCTGTAGACTATCTCCCCTGCCCAGCAAGCAGATGTCCCATGAGGAGTGATACAGCGCTCCTTTACTCCTCCCTGCTGACCTCTCAGAAGACACACTATGAGGGCTCAGGTCACCCCTGAACCAATGTTTCTTTATATCCCCTGCCAAGCAGGGTGGCAGCTCACACAAAGCATGCTCTTAAGGCACATGATGTATTTCAGTCATGGTTAAGTCCAAAACCTTCTGCCAAGAACAAGCTTGTTAAAAGCTGCTTTAGTCAAAAAGATGAAATACTAAGCTGCCTGCCTTTACAAGACAATCGCTCATAGGAGCTGAAATTCAGACATTTTCCTTTGGAATAAGCTGGCTGGATCATTTCAGTCTTTTGGGGGTATAAAGCGCAAAGAAACTGCCAAAACAATTTAAAAAAAATGAGTTCTATACGTGGCTGGGAAGCAATCTGTACGTTCTGCTGGAAGAGGCTGCCCCACACATGCCGGGCCCCTGCAGATCCAAGCCTTCCTCCTCCTTGTGCTGGAGTGCTGTGGCCTTGGCTGCTGGTGGGCAGAGCACCATTTAACATGGGGCTCCTGTGCTCCTTGGCAGGACCATAGCACTGGAGTGATTTTTCTGCCATTAAGGGCCAGTGGTAAAAGGGAATATCTGACATTTGCCAAGGATGTTGGGTATATAGGAAGAAAACCAGTTTAAACTGTATTTAGCAAAAAAAAAAAAAAGCCCTTACCTAATTTATAATTCAGTCAGCCAGAGCATACTCCAACCATATTGCCCCAGGCTGAATTTTTGTCAGACTTTTGTGACCAGTTCAGTAGCATTTGATCAAACTGACACATGCAAGTCAAACTGCAAAAATAATTCAGGTCCAGAAGTGATACTTCAGTAGATGGCATGTTTCTATCCAAGTAAATACAACTAAATAAATATCAAGAGCAGGCTTAGTGCTTTTGTTTGAAATCTGGAAGGCAGCTTTCAATAGTCTGAGAATACAGTCATCCCCTTTCAGCCTTTGGCTGGAGCACACAAAGGCTGGAGTCCGAGATGCTTCATGGAACCATGGAATTGTTAAGGTTGGAAAAGACCTCTAGGATCGAGTCCAACCATTAATCCAGCACTGCTAAGTCCACCACTAAACCATGTCCCTAAGTGCAACATCTACAGGTCTTTTACATCCCCCCCAGAGGTGGTGACTCCACCACTTCCCTGGGCAGCCTGTTCCAATCACTGAAAACCCATTTGGTGAAGGAAATTCCCCTAATATCCAGCTTAAACCTCCCTGGCACTACTTGAGGCCATTTCCCCTTGTTCTGTCACTTGTTACCTGGGAGAGGAGTCTGACCTCCACCTCACTACAGCAAAGTGTGGTACTGCTGAGCCGGTCCTGGCTGGCTGCATGCTGGTGGCCCTGAGAGCATTGCCATGGCAGTGCTGGACAGAACAGAGATAAAATCTATGCTAGGTCTGGGAAAACATTCATGCTGTTATGTCCCAGGCAAATCTGGTTCCTAGTGCAGCCTAACAGAGTGAACTGCTTTTTTTTTTTGCTCATTTTCTTATCCAAAGGGTCTAACAAACCCTCAGAGGATGTTGTAGTAAATCTTATGCCAGCAAATGTGATAATTTCTGTACCATCCGGGATTCTTCTACAAATTTATCCTTTTACTCTAATTGCTGTGGGTATTTCAGTCCACAGTGTAAGTCAGCCGAGCAAATCAAGGAGAAAGATGAAGAGGAGAAAAGTTTCTTTCCATTGCATTTAATTGGGAGTTTCCCCACAACCTGTGTGGCAGTAATAGGCTTAGAGTCTTATTTGTACAGTAATGCTTGATTTACTTGTTTCTCCCCTTCTGCCTTTCTCTTCCCATGGTGGCACATTATTGTTTCAAACCACTGATCTTTGCTGTGGTCTCTTGTTTCCCACAACTTGCATTGCTGGGATGTTTACTTCCTGGATTTAATTCTAATTTAGCTACTACACTAATCCTTAAATAAATCTTTTTCAGTTCAACTCTTTCCCTTAGCCCTATACACCAATGTTTACACTAATTTAAATAGGCAGGATATTAGATTAAAGCTAATTGAGGGAGTCAACACACTAATCCAGTTTCTACAGGTTTGCACCCCTGAAGAAAATATTAAGAGCAGTCTTTCTTTCTCATAGTCAGAGTGGGGGAAGAATACATTTGGAGGGTAACCTACTATTAGGTTTTAGAAACTCAAGTCATTTGTATCATAAGTTTCTCAACTAGTCAAACATAATGTAAGACAACACAGACAGTCAGCTGAATTCTCTTGCTTTCCCATTCTAAGACTCAGGAAAGCTGTCTGAACATAGTTGGAGAAATTACAGGTTTCCGTGAAAGCAAAACACAACATATTATCCAAGTGTAACAATCCATACAGTACTTCCAGGCAGTACAACTAAAATTTAAAAAAAGAAAGTCATTCTCAACAACTTGAATTAAATGCTTTGAATGTTATGTTTTTTAAAGAGACAAGACTGAATTTTTAAAACAGCTAATCTAGTAGGTCAATTTCCAGCTCCCAAGTGATTTAAACTGTTGGTGTAAATTTTCACCTATGATCATGCACACATAAAATTTAAAGTATCTAAGCATTTTTCTAAAAGCCAGTACAGTGATATCTAAACAATAAAACCATCATCAGATTAAAGTAGGAAAATAAAAATTATGTTCCACAGACTTTTTTTGTCTGAAGATTATCTGTGCTCCATGTGGGCTGCAAGTTCTAGCTATTTTCTTGCATTTTGAGGGCACAAAAGGCTATGATAGGGACATGGGTGCTGGTGGGTATTTTTTTATGATGTAACACTGGCATTGAAACAGCAGCTTCCAGTAATAATTTCATTATGTTCTGTATTGCACTGGTGCATAAGAATAACTGCAGCCATGTATTTAATTTCTGTTTTCAAGAGTTACAAAAAAACCTAGAAATGGAGAGGGTACAGAGCTACACATAAAATACAAATCAATACCTGGGAAATGTCTCCTTTTGAAAAATGAAAATCCACTTTTACTATGACAGCCTGGAGTTCCCAGAGCTGAAAGTCACATGGAGTCATATCCCTCTCCTTTTAAACTTCTACCACCTGCCTTTCTTTCATGTCTCACTGTAACGAGTTAGATGCTGACTTACACCAATTAATAATGTGACCCAGGTTGAAAGTCAGCAGTCAGTGTCAGGAAATCAAATTCTGAACTCCTATCAATTGCTTGCCCATAGCCCAGGCACATATTTATGTAATAAATCCACTCACTGTACTATGTCGAATCCTGTTAAACCCCGAATGCTCTGGGGCAGAAGTTGTAGCTTTTCCCTGCCAGGTAGGTGTTTACGAGCCTGGTAGCACCAGAAGCGTTTCTGGAGCCCACAAACATAATTTAGTCGCGGTAATGTGAAATTACTGAGCCTGTCTCATGCCGACATGTGTTACATGCAATTGTAAAAAGGAAAAAAAGTTTAACAGCTTAGCCACAAAGGAATGTTTATATCTGATTACACTAACTGCTAATTTAATGGTAGTTAATCAGTGGCATGTAATACAAGCCAAGCAGCCCAATGGATTTATTGATGAATGGCGTTTAAAGTTGTTGCTGGAAAACCAGTGCAGCAGTTGGATTACACAAGCAGGCACAGAGCCCTATCGAGCAGCAGTGCCTTTGCTAAAGGCAAAGTTCTGCTTCAACCTACGGTGCTTCAAATCCTGAGTTACCCCAAACTTCCCTGAGCAGTGGGGCAGAAAGAAAGCTCAGGCCCATTCCTGCACAGCGCAGAGGAGATCCCCTGGGGTCATTGCCAGTAAGTGCCACACTGCTGAGACAAACTCGGAATTTCAGGGGAAAGCAGGGACCCTCCAGAAGCCTGTGCGCTGCTCCTGCCTGCCTTCCACCACTGGAACAAACATTACCACGGCTACAATTTGAAGCTTAAATACTGGAGTGGGATTTTTATTCTGTGCTCCACACAGCTATAGAGTCTATAAGCTCCAAGGAGCACACTGCTTCCCCACTGATGGCAGCAGGGGCTGAGAGATGGATGCAGCCCCGGTACAAATGCAGCACTGGCAGCTGCAAAACAGCATCACTTCCCAGTGTGTGAGCCTGCCTGTTCCTGAGCTGAGGGGGTTCAGTTAGGGGCGAGGGAAAGAACGGTACAGTTGCCTTATCCCTTCTGGCAAGCACTGATTTGCCTGGATGCACACTCTTTGGCGCTCCAAACCTGACCCATACAGCTGCCATGTACCATGGAGCTCGTTTTCCTTAGCATGAAATAGGAGCAAAGGGAGTCTGCGAAGCAGCGCTGGAAGCAGATTCTCATGAAGTACATCTTTGCCCAAGATTGAAAAGCAGAGAAAAACTTTTAAAGATCAGACTGAACCTTTTTACTCACAGAGGCTTCTTGGAGAGGCTGCTGCTCCCTGCTCTCCCCAGAGTGCTGCAGCATCCAGATATCCATCCTCAGTCTCCTGACCCTTTGGCCAGCTGAAATCATCGTGAATTTTTACTCCTGACTTGGTTGGGATGAGGCCAGCTGCCAAGCGAAAAGCATCTGTAGAGGAGTAAAAAGTTGGAAATTATGTCAGTTATTTATTAGTGGGAGGCAGTTTACCGAATGCTGCCAAAATTTAACAGCTTCTGTTTCTTTGCAAGCTTCAGTTCCTTCTTGTGCAACTGTCAGGAATTTGTCCAACATTGCCTATTTCATGAGCAACCTCCTTTTATCATTTAACTGGAAGATTTCAAAGACACAAGATGGTGCGTTTTCAGACTATTAGCAATGACCACAAGAAGAGTAGGTAAAGAAAAGCTATTTTACTTGGAGACATCTGCCAAATAAGGTGCCTTTTGGCCCAGCACTATAGTGATGAGGCATTGGAGAAAGGTACATTTGAAATATAAAACCTCATCACAGCCTTGATACTGTATTAAATTCATCTTGATATTACTGCAGACAAACCAGCATGGCAATAACTTCTTGTTCAGAACTAAGTGTAAGCCAACCCTGAGAGGACACAATCTATTAAATCATCTCTCAGCTCAAGCTCATGGGGAGCTTGCTCCCAACAGGCTTCCAGTTCCTGATGGAAATAGTAAGTGATGCTAAACCACTTGCACCTTCCTGGAGCTATTTATTTATTTATTTATTTATTCAATAAAATCTGGCATTAACATTATAACTCATGGAAATTCTGCATGCATCCCCACAAAGCTCAGTTGCTGCTACCCTCCTTGGTAGCCCTGGTGAGTCTGGTGCACGTAGGCACGTGCACTTGCAAAGGACCGGCAGAGGTGGGATGAAAATCCTCTTCCTTCTTAGGCACCAAGAAGCCTAAGGCACCTAATCCATCTATACATCTAGGCTTCCTCTGTAATCAACAGCCCACAGATGAGGTGGGATGAGACCCTTGTGCTTTTTGCTCATTTCTGGGTCTAGTTGGAAGAATCACCCATGGGAAATTCTCTTCACCAGCTGTTAACGGCACAGAGCTGACTAGCAGGAGGTGAAACCGTTCCCTGTTGGGTGGGTATCACTCAACCTTATGCCCTTTCTCATTGTGTTCTTCCTGGGGGCCACAGCTGGGAACGCACACAGGCAGCCACAGGCCCCGAATCAAAAGGAAGTCAAAATGCATTTGGAGTCAAATGTCAAATGAGAGCAAAACTGCTGAGGTGCAAAAAATTGTACATCAAGCTTGCATTTGCCAGAAATGAAGAGATATTTCTCAACTTCCAGGATCCACACACAGCACAGAATTAAGTTCCCTAGCAGCATCTGGACGGTCAGCACCTCTCTTAACAGGTTTACTGGGACCAGCAAGATAAGCAAGTTAAGGATGGACTTTCCCTCTTGTCTTCTCTCCAACTGGCAGCACTCTTCCTGGGAAAGTGCAGAAACAGAGGAGGAATGTCATAGTGGCCTCAAGAAAGAGAAACACTGAATAATTTAGATTGGAAAAGACCTTTAAGATCATCAAGTTCAACATCCTCCATCTTGTGTGAATCCCATAGGGATGGACTCTGTCAGCTCAAATCATCAGAGCGCTGCTGAAAGCAGCAGGACAGAAAACTACCTTGTCCCACAGCCTGACAGGACCCCACTGATCTGTAACCAAGAAGTTTTTAGTAGCATTGCAGATGTTTATCAATTACATGAAGGGTACAAACAGCATTGCTCACCCAGGACAGGAGAACTGAGCTCTGTACATAGCTCTGTCAGAGCAGCCCATGAAGTCATTCAGAAGAGAAACATTCCAATTAAACATAGGAGGCTTTGCATTTGTGGAGCTGGAACCAGCTACACTGTGAGCTAAGTGCACTGCAAACCTGTGTGTGCAACTGCACCAAGTGCTCACAAATGTGTATTCTGTGACCCTGTAGATGGAGACAAACATCAGCCGGGACCTTTCACTTTCTTCTTGGCTCTTCCCCATCATTTCCCATTCATGTTGTGCTGATCTTATTCCTGGCACTGTATATTTTTGAAAAGAACCTTAAAAAGTGATAGTGCTGGTCACTTTTGAGGCGAGAAGTAATACTCCGTACATAGTAGGGTTTGCTGCTTGTTGATTTCCAGAGCTGAATTTTTTATTTCTTTCCAGCTCTGCGCATACGAAAAAGCAGCAGCGCTAGACACAGACCGTGCTGTGGAATTTGTTGCTGGTCTGGTATAAACAGCCTGTCCTGTGTATTGGCCTAATGTAAACAGCCAGTAGCCTGTATAAACAACCAGCAGTTGAGCTGAGGCTAAATGAAACCCCAAAGTATGTTTGAGCAGCAAGAAATCAAATGTCAATACTCGTATTTCGAACTTGCAAGCTGTTGTTCTCTGCTTGCCAGAAAGAATAATCTTTTTCGAAAATTTCTTGGAAGTTTGGCATCGTGTTGTTTGTTTCTCCAGAAAACAGGGTTGCCAGGGGGACATTGCTGCTGTCCCACAGTCCTGCGCCCATGGCTGAGCTTCTCCCAAAATGGGGCTGCCAGGGGATGAAGGAACACAGCAGCACCAGACAAAGAAGCCTCAGAGGGAGCAGATTCAACCCCCAAATCTCAAGGGAAATTCTCCGAGTTTCAAAACTTCCCCTTGGAAAAAAAATTAAGACAAAATTATTTGTTAGACCACATTTGCATATACGAGTATCCATATAGTCATCTTGAAGAACAACACTGTCCTGAAAAGTTGTCTTGTTTCTGAGAAAACTCCTCTTTCTTCAGGGTAGAAGTTTATCAGAAAGCAGCATCCATTCCAGAATTATGCCCCCCCTTTTTTTTACCTCATTTGAGAGGCAGGTCTCTTTGAAAATCCCAACCATTCTTACAGAGTGTATGAAATACTCTTTAAAATTCAGTTCAGAGAGTAAGTTTAACCTTTACTGTAGATTTGACCACATGACTATTTTGCTGCTTTTCTCAGAGGGAAATATTGGACTGAGCTAAAATTAAATGGAAATGGTGAAAGAGAAGGGAGAGGGTAAAAAGGGCAAACAGATAGAGCCGAAAGGGGGACCCTCATATAGATACACTTAGTAACTGCAAGGAAAAAACTAAATAGATGCAGTTATTTTGTGTGCCTGAGAGAAACTACAGAAAGAAAACAAGCCTTTTATCTTGAAATAATCCATCTGACTTCGGCCCACCTTGGCAGATAGCTGTTTGCTCTCCAAGGAGAAAGGAACCAGATGGTTCTCATATTTCTAATGTCTGCGTATCTACATGACAAACACCATCTCAGAGGTTAGCAGTAAGTGCTGGAAGCTTTATCGCTGTGTGTGAGGGGAGCAAATGATTAAGAGAACATCAACACTTTCTTGACTTTTTTTTTTTTCCTTCTGTGTTTTTTTGGTGGTTTGTTGCTTAGGTTTATTCTCCCCCTCCCTTAAACTAGCCCGGAATGGGAAACATCCTCCCAGCAAAGGCTGCAAATCGGACACCCAGGCTGCATCTGCACCTTCATGGAGTGGATGGTAGACCGTGGTTGATGCCATTTAGCACTTTTCACCAAATGGATTCATTGCAAATGTACAGAGATGGTCCAAAGATAAGCTGTCTGCTGCAACCATGTCGCTTGCAAGACAGTTGACTTTTTGCATCCATACCAAGAGCAAAAAAATCAAACAGAACTCAACCTGAAGTGAACCCTGCTGGGCCATAATGCATTAGGTTTCTGTACTGCTGAACCATGTAATGAATCCCAGGGTTGGTGCTAATGCAAAACTAGTGGTGATGTGCTAAATGGTTTAACTGCTCATAAAATGGTGACTAGCCACCTGTCCAGCTTTTATTGGGCAGGGGAAGGTTAGCACTAGTAATAAAACCATACATATTAAGTTACAGTGGCTAGCTCTAAACAAAAGCAGAAAATAAAATTAAAAATTAATTAAAATAATTATGTTACAAATAAGGTGTCACAGTGGTAAGTAGGCTGATGTCCTCCCCTCACTGTCCTGAAGGACACAGGTTCTCATTTAGAAGGTTTCATAGCAAATATGACACCACACTACTTTAAAGCTACCTTGAGCTCTGTTTAACTATTCATGGGAATTAATTAGAGTGAACATTAAGAATCCACTTACCCTGAAGCCCATCAAGGTAGCTGCACCATTCAATCTTATTTGGTGTAATAACTGTATTTTCATTAAAAAACAAGATTTTGCCTCAAATTGCTGTGATGTGTGAAAGAAAAGCTCAATGTGCCTTTTGGAAGTGGTAACCTATGTCCATCCTACTTTATTTACATTTTCACAAAAGGAAAAAAAAAAGTACTCTAAAAATAAACTTACTTGAATATTAACAGGAGGGAAGAAAATGCCTTTGCAAGCGTCATGGGCAGAACGATTACTGCCCAAACAAGACCTAGAAATAATAAACTAAATTCAAATCTTACACTAACTAACCAGGGCATAACCGCTTATCTTTAAGCAGTAGTAAATCCCAGCTCCTTGAAGACTCTGCAGGGGGTGTATATCTGTTAATTACAGCTGTTTCCTATTTCTTCTACAGCAGTAAAGACAGCAAGCTACTGGCCAACAGTGATGATGAGGTTCATCTGAGGAGGGGTGTGTTCCTAGGAGGTCACACTTGCAAAAAAAATTAGAAAAACTCATCAAGGACGTCACTCTGAAGAGAATCTGAGTATCTGCATGATTTTAAAATAATAATATTATCTGGGGCATGTGTGTGTGTTTATATATACTTAGGCTGTTCTTTCTCCTTACACAGTTTGCTCACGTTAACTAACGTGGCATTTGATCAGGACTTTGCCAAAGGCCTCTCAAACTTGGGAGGGGAGCAAGCAAGTGATGGTATTTCGCTATTCTTTTTGTACAGGTTGCCGTGGCCACCATCCCCACTGTGCCCTGGTTGCCCCCCTCATGGGCAATATGCCACCCTCTGCAGCTGCTGTCGGGATGGGCAGTCCAGCACCAGCCAGGCCGGCATCCCAGGCACTAACACCCCAAACTGGCTCTGCAAATTGTTACTTGCAAGCACTACGGAGCTGCTTAAAGCTGATTTTATCACATTCTTCACTTAATGGCAAGGGGGTTTTTTTAACCCAGAATTTCCAAAGGGTGTTTTCAGCAGCATCTTGAGTTTGAAATAAATGGATACAGAAGGGATGCAGCTATTTTAAAAGAGATTACTGGTGTTCTAATTACAATTTGTTTAAAGGATGAAGGTACCCTTAAGGAACTTTTCTGTTATAGGAACACAGATTTCAGCCATGTGCAACAATCTTCAAGGTTTTCTGTGGATAAATTAAGTCCTTTTTTAAATGTCTGAGATGAGCAGGGCTACAGCTAAATAGCTGTATCAAGCTAAATTGTGCAACTGAAAAATTTTGCATAATCAGCCTGGAATTATCTACTTTTACTACTCAGGTTTTATAGAAAGTCAGCATGACACTGTTTCCAAGTTTTAAACCAGGGGTAGCCTTTGGGCACTATTTCAACCTGTAGTGAAGCTTCCTAACACACAGGTGTCTTCCCACAGAGCCCAGGAGCTCTGAGGTGCAGGGCCCCAAGATGCAGGAGCAGGAGTTTGACCCCAAACCTCTTTGAAGCACAGGTGTGGCCCCCACCCAGGGCAACAAATTGGCACAAACGAGAAGTTACTGCGGGTAAAGATAATCTTGCCACTGGCTCCTTGGGTTTGTACGCGGGTTACTGAACCTCAGTGCTCCCCTCAGGAGGATCAGTGTTTTGGCATGACCAAAGAGAGACACTAAGGCTGGTCTGTCCAAGCTCTGGGGTACTGGTAGTTCTCAGGTGTCCTTGGGATCTGACAACACATGCACCACCCTAGTGATACTCATGGTTTCAATAAATTTAAAAATTAAAAATATTGCAATGATTCAATAATGCGTTCCACTAGAAATGCAAAATTAAAAATATTGCAATGATTAAGGAATGCATTGCACTAGAAATGCAGGGGTTTGAAGATTTTCATCTCCATTTTCATCTCCATCAAAATCATGAGGATTTTTCATCTCATCAGCTTTCTGGTTTTTTGTGTTTGTCATTCCAACTGCTTTAGTGTGATGGATGTGCAGCAGAATGTAATGTAAAAGGAGAAGTTAAGTAATGTGAAATCAGAAATAACTGAAATTAAAACTTGACTAGAAAAGCAAAACTTTCATAATTAAGCTCATTTCGGTATGATGGATGTTTTTGATTTGCACAGACAGCTCTGTGAGCATACATCTGGGTAATACCAAACTACTGTCCAGAAAACATGTCAAATGCTTTAGATTAGGGATTATATTTTCAGTCCTTCCTTAGTTCCCTTGTTATGCATATCATTTCAAGGCAATTGATTTGCCAGTTGCCATAAGCCCTGTTTAAATATTCTCCATGTCTAACAATATTACCAAAGGGAAGCTGAGTACTGAAAACCACCCTGGCCCAGTGTGACCTTTTTCCCCTGGAGCGCCTGTAAAAAGCTGCTCTCACAGCAGCAGCACCTGGCTCTGTAGTGGACTTTGCCAGAACAGTTGGATTTTTAACAATCCAAACAGTTCAGATCTGGTCATGTACATATTGTTTCAGAGGTTTCAATGACAGATCCAAATCTTGAAACTCTATACTGAACATGATGCTTATCATATGGCGAAGGAGTAGAGACTTGTTTATTATTAATAGCAGCCCATATAAACACCAGCCAAGTCCAGTCAGAGACATTGCTCCCCACCCAGCATTGCTGTAGATTACATTTGCCTGCTGCTTTTTACATTATCATTATTCATAGCCCTTCATTTCTCTCGGTTGTGAATGATGGACAGCAACGGACAATGCACAAGGGTTTGGAGTGTGGATTTTAAAACATGTGGGAAGAATAGAAATGATATATCTGTGGATATTCCCTCAGAGGTCTCAGCTCTAACACCACAAAGAGACGCTCCAAGCAGTGTGTCCTTTCTGACCAGGAAGCTGAGGGAGGCAGAGGTAGAGCACCGGGCTTACACTCCTGGAGTCTCGGCACGTTTTCACTTGGCAGACACTCGGGGCATCAGTACAAGTCTGGCCAATGTTACTGGCCTGGATGTGTCTTCTGCCTTCGGTGCATGGAAATAAAGATGTATTTTGATCTAAAGATACACATGCATTTGTGATTATACGTACATATACATATGATAAATCCATGGGTTTCCTTCTGGATAAAATACCGGTTTTCAAGCCTAGGCTTGACCCTTTTTACTAGGCCCTCTACTTCATCCTCTGAGAGCCTAACAACTCTTCTGAAACATTTTCCTTCAAAGGACAGCATCTGAACACATACATATTTATGTCTCTCAATATGTATATATATATATGTCTTTCTGTGTCTCTCTCCATATAAATATATTGAAATGATCTGAAGGGCTTACTGTCAGCTCTCTAGCTGATATGCACCACCAACAGAGACAGTGGAAAAAAATTCATAGTATCTCATAAGGATCAGATCGTTATATATGTAGCTACAAATTCATCTTACTGAATTTTATTTTATAGGCCACCTATCACCTAATGATGATATATCTGAATAGATATAAAACTTTGAGATAGTAAGGTTAAGCTACCACGCTGAGGAATGCAGTATAAATCTAGATGGGTAGAAAAAACAGAATCAGATTAGTGATGTTTTACATCTTGTGGAAGACAGAAAAATATACAACAGTAACTTCTGAAAAAGCTGTACAAAGTTCCAGGTTCAAAAACTGACGCTCTTGCTCAATTGCCTGTCTTCTTTGAGCCTTTCTATTTATAAATGTTATTGTTGTGCTTGTCTTCATACTTTCGAGGACATCCTTTAAGAGGTCAGTGTGTTCATAAGACATGAACACAGTGTGTTTAAAAACGTTTTATATTCTGCTATCAATAGGAATGGTTTGTTCTGATGGGTAACAATTTCAACCAAACTAGGCAAATTAGAATTTGCAGAGCTGGCAAGATGCATCAAAAAATGGATGTTTTAGGAAACAGGCTCAATGAAGATTTTGTACCTTAAAATTTTTTTTATTTATAGCCTGTGATTTGATTACACTGTTGGATACCAATTATTCCAGAAGTTAATGAGCTGTGTAATATCCCATAAAAGAACAATCTCATGCAAAATATGTTAGTAAAGGAAACTATAATTGGTGGGAAAAAGGGTTTTTTTCCCTTTTTTCCCCTAAAATAAATAAAAGGAAATTATTTCAAAGCACTTTTTTGAAATAATGCATAGTTAATAACTGACTATGCAAAACTGCTCAGCATGAGGTAGATTCTCTAAGGAATGGTAGAGTGAGGAGGAAAAAATCCTCAAAGTTAAACAGTGAATTACATGCAGCAAAAGTTGTGGTTGGGGCTCCAAGGACTCTCCCAGGAAGAGTGGGAAGCTGTGTAGAAATGCTTTCCCCTTTCTCCCATGACCTTTTAGGCAGCAGGTCTCTAACATCTGCAGCTCCTTCCTTCCTCTGAAAAGGAGCTACCATCTTCCCTACACGAGAGATTCAGACTGGAGTCCATCTGGCTGCTGCAAGTACATGCTTTTGTCGTGCCCAAGGTGAAATGAAGCGCATCTGGGATTTCGTTTCCCCAGATTTCCTCCTGCCGGGGGTGGCTCTGCACCTGCTGCCTGGCACCGGGGAGTACGGGTCATGGGCAGTGCCTGCACCCGGCCCAGCAGCACTGGAAACGGGCTGCTCAGCATTTGTTCAGAACACCTTACTCCGTATCTGGAGATTTTTAAGGTAGTAAATTCTACCCGTCATTGCTGCAGAGAAAAATCAGCAGCTTTCTTCTCCAGATAACTTACGGGAAGAAGCTTGAGCTGAAGATGCTCAGACAAACAGAATGCCTAGGCTAGAGAAAAGATAGTTTTTCCCATTCAAAAGGCAAAGACCAGAATAGTCTCTCAAGCACCTAATTATTCTTATTAAGGTAACATTTTGATTTGAAACATCTGCAGGTTCTTGAGACGTGACCGAACCTGACATTCTCAACCTTTGGCAACTGTGTTACGCCTGGCATGCATTTGTGCATAGGTGTGCCCTGGGGAGAGGCGAGGAAGGGCTGAGTGCATCCCGGTAGAGTGGGATCCTTCTCCAAACTCCTGCTGTGTACAGAGTACCAGCAACATCCCGGTCCCTTTGTTTGTGACAGTCCTGATGTCCACACAGAGCAGGACTCACTACTCAAGTTCGAAGAATCCTTGTTATACCTCCAAAAGGATTTCCACGGAGATAATTTCTGCCCTTTTACTCAAAAGAGGTTACTGCCTCCCTTTACCTCTGCTAGGTGACAAATCCAGGCTGAAAACCATCTGGCTGCTGCAAAACCAGATTCCTGCATTTCTTTCCAGAACAAAGCAGACATCTTATCTACCAGCATTCTCTTTTTCCAGGATCGTGAAGATTTTGATTACAATCAAAAAAAAAAAAAAAAAAAAAAACAAAAAAAAAAAAAAAAAAAAAAAAAAAAAAAAAAAAACCAAACAAAAAAACCCAGAAAAAATCCCAACCTTCCCCCCCCAAAAATTCCCAAAACATGAAAACAACAAAAACAATTAAACAACCCAAACAAAAAAAAAAAATCCTATAAATTAACAGCAAAAAAATCATTCTAACACAATGATAATTGAAAGCCCTACAAAATAAAGGCATTTCTGAATAGCTAACTAGATACTTCTCTGGTTAGCATAAAGGAATACCCATGGCTAGGTCTTTGCATAGAAATCCTTGAGGAGAAAAAGATATATTTTCAACAAAATAAAATGTTGTCAGCTCTTTAAGCTTTAGTGGGAACTGAAAATGTCAAGCTTATACCTGTTAGGCATTATTTAAATTGAAATATGGACCTTCCTCAGTCTTCAAAGCACTGCACTTCAGGTGATAATGATGGATTAATGTTGAGAGAAAACGACCTAGCAGCCTGTTAGTTACTTTTTTCAATTGAGTGGGAGCGCACCAAATTTTTCATCGATCTGCCAATTGGAGACAGCTGAGAAATGACGACTGTGCTCTCCTACAGGCTTCGTACATAAATATTCACTGATGAGCACATTAAAATATGAGAAAGCAGGGGAAGAGTTTGTTTGAATTCTGCTGCATTCAGTCTTGTGTTCAACCAGCTATATATTTCTAAACAGTGAGGGTTTACAAGTTCAAAGAGCTGCCCCCTCCACAGTCAAGTTTCTTACAAGTTTCTTATAACATCACACAAATTCATTTTACAAGGCAACTCTGTTACTCCAAGATTAATTCAGTGCCCTTTAAACTATGGGAGTTGTATTCAAATGTGGTTTAGATTAAAGTGATTTAGCATTATTCCAACATCCAGCAACATGAATGTATGTTTTCAATGGATGAATCTGAAATCAGCTGTTCTGCATTGTTAAGCCTCTTACAACAAGCTGTTTGGATTGCTGGCTGCTCAGCACCCCAAAGGGACAGATTAATCTCTGAACTCTGTGGCTGACTCGTATTTAGAGTTCTCAGGCGTCTGCTGCTCATCTGGGCAGCCCTCAGACAAATAAGGCAATTTACAGGAATCAATAACAAGCAATTCCAGACACTGGTGAATTGGCGATAACTCTTGCCCTAGGCAGATGCAGAGACCATAGCTGCCCCTTTCGCTTTCTGAAGCCCACCCTTGAGATTGTGGGGGTCATCCTCCCCGAGCACAGAAGAGTCATCTGGAGTACCAAGGACACACACTCTCACTGAAGTAGTGAGGGTTTTGCCTGAAACATGGCATGTGCCATGCAGTCCAACATGATGCCAGGAAGAGCACACTCCCTGGGAGCGTAGAAAAGAGCCCATGAATGCACACTCTAAGACGCCCCAGCAGCAGCAAGAACAGAGGTACAACAGCAAACCCTTCATAACGTCGTTAGTCATAAGTAATATAGTAGGAACAAAAGTCCCCTTTCATTCTGAAGGGAACAGTTAGCTTTTCCACTTCAGAGACCAGAGAGAGATGACTTTTGTTACCTGGAGCACTGAAATGTGCAGGAAATGGGGCTCTGTGGATCACTCAGGCATTAAGCCTGTGAACCTGAGATCTTTTCCAGAGAGACAAGTAAAAAGCATGAGAAAATAAATGTAATTCAATAACTCTCCAGAAGAGAAAAGCTTTGCCTCTGCTTGTCAGTGAAACCCAACAGTAATAGCAGGTGCATGAAAAGCAAATTCACTACATGAATAAATGAGAAGCAAGGACACATTACTGTCAAAATGGGGTCAAAATGTGAGAGGGAGTCCTTTAGATAATTGGTAAACAAATTAACCAGCCTGTTGATAAAGGAATAGTTTGAATTCAAAGAGGTTGTTGTTTCAAATCATATTACCTACTATCATTGACTACCTAAAAGAATTCATATTTACTAGTGCAAATGTGCACCACACAGCTGCTTACTGCAGTCCCTGTGAGTCGGAATGCACATCAGTTTGAGAATGCCAGAAAGAACATCTTTCCTGGAGGTGAGAGTGAGGAGTTTCCCATGGGTAAGTCAGCAATTGCACTGCTCTTCTTCTGAACCTGATGCCTTACAAAGGTTTGCTCACTGCAGGCATGGGAGAAGGGACCAGACAGAGGTGCTGGCGGCTCTGATGCAGCCTGCGATGGAACTCAGAGGCAAGGCACCCGATTTTCAAAGCAGGTGGAGATGTGCTCCAGTATCCAGTGCAAGGATTCCTTCTGTAGTCCTAGTTCGGCCTTTTAATGATCCAGTTAATAATTAATGGCAAACAATTTCTTGTGAGTAATATAGAATCTGTAGAAAATAAAGGGAGCAATGAATGTGACTTAATAGAAGGAAGGTAAAGTTTGGTACCCTGTCCTTTACTGTCATTTTTCCCAAATGGTTATTTTTTCATGCAGAATGAGTGCTTTCAAATCAAGATAAGGGGAAAATACCCAAGCTATAGACAAGACTCCCAGAATCTCTTTCTGATTTCTCACAAGTGTCCCTTCAAACAGACTTTAAAATTCTAATAACCCACTGTTTCTAGGAGAGGCAGGATAAGGAGTGGACAGGAATATTTGCAGCTTATCGAATTTCTTTGGAATGGTGAAAATCATATCACACATCCCTGAATATCTGCATAGGATATCCTAATCATTAGTCCTTTAAGCTGTCACGTACCCATGCTGAGATTCCTGCTACATCCAGTTACAGAAAAGAGATCTTAAGATTTGTGTTCTCCATGTTCAACGACATCACAGCCTGATATTTCTTGGTTTCAGAGAAGAGGTGGAGATGGGAGAGGTAACAGTATAAGGCCACCAAGTCAAATATGGACTTTTTCTTGGCAGAAGGGGAGACATTTTAGGCTAAATTGCCCTGTGGATGTCAGCATACTGCCTCAGGACCCATCTGTGACCTCCCAAGGGTCAAGCAAAGAAAGAAGTCAAGCCCCAGCTGTGACTGAAACATTAGTTTAGTTTCTCTAGGAATAGCAATGTGAATTAAGAACAGAGTTCTTTTCTCCTGTCAAGAACTTTCCTCAGATTTGATACAGTGACCTAACTCTGTTCTCATACTTCCACCACAGTCACCAGAAGAGACCTCCTGGGGCCGATCAATGCTGAACTTTCAGAGCAGATATCACCGGAACAGTGTAGGACGGTCATTTTGATAGGCTGGAGAAAGGTCACAGTCTCAGTCAGTGATAAACTTGCCTCTGTGGCTGGGCCTGTGTTTGCATTTTTGATCTGATTTCTTACCACGACTTTCCCTCACCCCTCCCGCCCCCGCGTCACTCCTCCAGCAGTTGCAACAGTAGGAGCATTTTTGTAGACCACCAAACTGTTCACAGCTGGTGCCCTATCACACGGATGCTTTCCCCACTTTTCCCATTGCTATATTTAATGCAGCTTAAGTAGAACATTGGATATCTGCAATATACTCAGCTCTGACAAGTTTTGTGGCTCCCATGTTTTTAGCTGTCTGAGTTCTTTATGACATTACCACTTTTAAAAACGTTTGATTTCAAAATAAATGTGAAATATGGCTGGCATAAATACTACCCTGAAACAATAAATAAAATCTGTGCAGCAATGACAATTTTGTTCCTCCCAGCTGTGTGGATATTCCTGTGGGAGTTGAACAGGCATAAGTTAGAATAGCCTTAAGGCAACTTTAATATGCACCTAGGACTTTGATGGGTCGCATGGCTGGCATAGGAATAGAAAAATTTCAGGATTACCATAGTTACTGCTTACTCACCATCCCTGGCCCTACACAAAGCACAAATCATGAGGAACTACGGGTGAAAGCCAGAAAGTTTAATATAGAATTAAATTATGGCTAGCAAGAAACAAGAATCAGAAGTTTGGCAATTAGTTCATCTTACATAATCTCCTCAAAGTCCAGCTGCTTAGCAGAATTATCCAAAGTAAACTGCTGTCGGTATTCCTTCTTCTTCTTAAAAAAAAGAATTCTGTTTTAAAATAACCAAAAATAATCCCTGTATACAGACTTTGTTCCTAATTGGACTTGCCTGTTTATTTTCACCCAAATAAAACTCTATTCAGTGAGAGGTTTGTCTTGGACACAGTTGTGAATTATGTACTTTTCTGTCATACATTTTAACTTACAACGCTATGTCACTCATTAAAAACTAGGCATTTGTCCTGTGCCTAAGACGTGAGTCCTTGATGTAATAACAAAATCAATATATTCTATTGCATAGAGGACATGCAAATAGGAAGGAAAAAGATTCTAAGCAAATGTATTTTTTTAAAGGCAAGTGTGGACAAAAGCAGTGAGAAAAGTCTCAGCCACATTATTTCCACTGCCCTAAATTGGCTTAGACTACATGACTCCAAGTCTTAGGGCCGACAAGACGCTGGTGAACCTTGGAAGACCCGGGGCTTCTTTTAGCTTTGAATTTCAAACTGGAGGTGAAATCTGACACCGAGCAAGTTTCACCTGGTTTCGGGTTGCACTGGAGAAGGTGGACACGGCTGAGGAAACGCAGGTAGCTGTCAGGAGGCAATTACAGCGGGCGGGGCGAGGTTGCGAGCGGCTTCCTACGGCGAACAGCGCTGACAGGTGAGGAGCGTCCGCAGCACCGAGCACGCACTGCTGCTGTCTCCAGCGGGCTCACGGGCAGCCAGGCTCAGCAAAGGCTGCTCTTTAGCCTAATGTGTCCGTCCGTGACCTTTCCGAACGGCTGGGAGGCAAACCGCTTCGTCCTGTGTCAGAAGGCACAGCCAGGCTCCGCAGATTTTCCCACAAATATTGTCTGCCCTGAAGCCCCGTGTCGAAAAAAATGTTACGGGATGATAAAGTATTTGTCCGCTAGTAAGATAAATGCACGACAGCTGGAATGTGAGAGCTGGCACCAGAGGGCTTTTGCCAGCAGGCCAAGGAAAAGTGTGCAAAGCAAGTGGGAATGAAATTACATGCTTTGTCTGTCCACACTGTGTAACAGTGCAGGGCCAGCTAACTGGAGTGACAGATCAGCAATTTGTCATTGTAACGGAAGCAGTTTACAAAGAGCATCAAAATGCTTGAAAGATGTGTAACACATTGATTGAATTCCCTGAATAATATTTTAGCAGTTAAAAAAACCAACAAAAACAACTGAAATGTAATTATATACCCTCTTCCCTAAAAAAATCATTAAGCATTACAGCTGCTTCATTCCACCCTTCCCAATTACTGATTGTTATCAGCAGATTAAAATGCTTCCAGCCGAAAGGCTAATTAACTGATTTCATGTTTTCTGCCTGTCCTGATCACAGGGAAAGTCTAGAGTCAAGGGAAGCACAGCTATAAGCGATGGGAAGGATTACTGGCAACACCGTGTAATTCCCAATGGAAGGAAAATGCGTTGGCCTTCAGCTCTCTGTTCCAGCCTCTTACATCCATGCACTCAAAAGCTGCAGTGTCCGTCCTCAAGCCGAGAGCGCTCCTTTGTCACAAGCTCTCCCTCCTCCCCATTAAACACTTTCTCTCTTCTCTCCATGCACAGATCTTACTCTTAGAAGAATTCGATCGTAAACACGGAAAAGGCTAGGAACAAGACCTGCTTTTGCACATACAAACACAATGCTGCAGCTTTTCAGGGAACAAATTTGTGTTTATTACTGTAGCACTAAAGCACTGCAGGAAGAGAATCACATCTCAGGGTCTCTGCCCAACCAGCTACTATTAGTTTTATTTTATATTTTCCAACCATTTTCCATATTTGGCCATGTGAAAATCTTAATCACTGAATCAGACCAAATGCAGAGATGATACAGGTAAATTTTTCCTACACTCTTCAATACCCACTGTAAACTATCTATGTATTTATAAAAATTATCTAAAACTGTCTAATTGGATAAGAGTTCCCAAATTCACACATGAACGAAACTCCTTTCTGGCAGACATAGCACTGTGTATGTTTTGGACTACCATCTAGTTGTCTGCATGCATTATATATGTGTGTGTATATATATATATATGTGCATACACACATATCAGTCCAAAACATGCTCAGCCTGCATAAGAATATCATCCTGGTTTTAATTTTGAGGAATATGTTGTTTTATTTTAACTCTGGTTTCCTTCTCACTTTTTTTTCTCCTTTATTTTTTCCCCTTTGTTTTTGAAACCATTGCATTTATAACAGAACATCATTTTTTATAAAAATGGGAAAGCTCCACAAAGGAACACTCTGGTCTAAGTAAAATAAGCTTTTGATTTGAATGAAAGCCTGGTGCTCTATATACTTTATTTCATGTAGCAGGAGGTCTGCTGAATGTGTGAAGTCAAGCATATATTTTGGTAGTTTAATATTTAAAAAGCCAGATTCTTCGTACATATTGCATAGCTTTCATTGAAACAAGACCAATAGTGCACCAATGCAGAATATGGTCCAAATCAATTACATATAACCATCCCAAATATATATATATATATAT
>VWPU01011522.1:0-28564 GCA_013398955.1 Callaeas wilsoni | reverse complement strand
GGCGGCGGCGGCTCCTCGGCCGCCCAGGCGGCGGTGCGGGGCGGCGGCTCCTCCTCGGGGTGCCCGGCGGCCGCGGGGGGCGGCTCGGGCGGGCAGCCCGGCTCGCTCAGGTAGACCTGTCGGGCGCTGCGCAGCACCAGCGACACCAGGAGGTTCTTGTGCAGCTTCAGGCCGCCGCGCTGGCCCCGCGCGCTGTAGATCTTGCCTAGCGAGATGCTGACGATGCGATGCGCCTCCAGCTTGAACTCCATGGGGGAAACCGGTGGGCGAAGAGGGGGCGGGAGGGGAAAGGGAAGAAAAAATATAGATATACGCGCCGGGCCGAGGGGGATCCGCGCCGCGCCCTGCCTCCGCACGCCGCCCCTTCGCGCCGCAGACTGAGCGAGCCCACGCGCCCGCCCGCCTTTTATACCGCGCCCGCCTCGGCCAATCAGGGCGCGCCGCCGGCCGCTCCAACCGCCGGCTGGCCCCCGCGCGCGCGCGCCGGCCAATGGCGGCGCAGGGCAGCGCGTTCGAAAGCTCGCCCCGCGGAGAGGGCTCTTAAAGCGGCAACGCCAGCGCGCCGCGACGGGTGGGGCCCACCACGGCGGCAGCGGCAGCCCCGGTTCGCTGCTCCCCACGTGGGCCCGGCGGGACCGGCCGGCAGCGGGGGGAATTTTGGCCAAAGCGATGGAAACGCTCCTTGGGGGACCAAAAAACAACCCGAATAAAGTAAATCGAACCAAGCGCAGCCCCCGTTTTGTCAGGTTGGGAATGTTTCCCGCAATTTCAGCCCCTCTCTGGTATCTCATCGTGTTAGAGAAGGAGCTGCTGGTGGTGTTGGCTGGAGGGCGAAGTGTGTCGTTGAGTATTTCAAGGAAAATCTGCCCTGACGTGCAGCAGAAAGCCGCGCTTGCCCAGCTGCCAGGCGGAATTCTGCTCCAGGGGTCTGGCAGTGAAGCTCACTGAAAGCTCAGGGCAGAGAGGAAGATCCACAACAGGGTTGGGAAGGGCTACAAGGGAGGACAAATAGGGGTGGGAAGGGCTACAGGGGAGGACGGGGGAGGACAACAGGCCACCAGCATCTCCAAGGGTGATGGGGACCATGGCAAACCGGAGCGCTTTGTTTGGGAACTGAAACCTCACTTGGCTGTAGCTGTGAAAGCTGGTGGCAGCACCAGCCGGGTGGCTGGGGGCCACAGGGGACAACCAAGTTACCCCCAGACACAGCTCCAGGCACCAGGGAAGCCTCCAAGAAAATTTGGAGGGTGTTTCAGAGCTTGGAGTGCGGACCCTCCTCCTTCCACTGAGGACTAACCACCATCTGCAAGAAGAAAAGAAGTGAAAGGGCCTAAAATGAAGGAAGTTCAACGTGCTGCCCCAGAGTATTGGTTTCCACTTCCAGCTGACATACAAAAACTTGCTTCCACCCCTTTTTTCCCAGGGGATTAATCCACAGACTCCTCCAAAGGAAAGCCACAGGCTGTCATGATGTTTTATTGGCAGGATCTGTCACCATGTCCTGGCTTTCTGGAAGAACGAAGAGGTGGCTGGTCACAGAGGTAACAAAAAATAGGTGAAGATGAAGCCACACCAATGCATAGTTGACATAGCAAGAGCCTTCTCCAAAAAAAAAAGCAAACCCACACTCAGGACAAATATATGTTTTCCTCCTGGTCAAACACAGACGGAAAACCTCAAATGCCACTCTCTGGGTGTCGGACACAACCGCATGTCAGCCTGGGTGTTGACATCTCAAAATGCCCACCTCTCCACCACCAAACCTGCCACTCGCCATCTGAAGTGACCAGACCAGAGCATGCTCAGCCACACAGCCAAAACACCGGCCAAAACAGCCAGGCCCAGCTTTCCCTACAGGCAAAAAGTCCCACAGGCAAAAGGTCCCACAGGAAAAGGTCCCAGTTTAGCCCACACCAGGGAGAGCCCGTCCCGGCCGCAGGGAGCGGGGCTGTCCCCTCCACACCCGGCATGGGAGGCCGGAGGGACGCGAGCTCCAGCGGTGGGAACCGAGGGTTTCCAGACCCGCCAAACCTGCTCCCCGCACCTCGGAGGGCCAGCAACACCCTGTCCTAAGCCCTCGGGTCAGTCTAACCAGCCAGGGCAGGTCTGGGCTCGCATGCCTGGGACGGGAGTCACGGCTCCTCACCCGCAGCCAGCACATCTGCCCACCGCCGGTGTCCCCTCGGCAGCGCAGCGTTGCCCGGGCCCCTGGAAAATGCATCGCCAGCTCTGGAATTCCTGTTTGCAGGATCTTCGGCAGAGGTAACCTGGGTCAGAAAGTCCGATTTGATACATCTCAGCTGGCCATATCCCAGCTCAGGGACGAAAAGCAGCAGTGCAGAGTCATCACATCGGCTGGAAAAAGCCCAACGCAGGTGGAGGAGGCACGGCGTGGGAGCTCTGCTGGGTGAAGATGCCTGGATGCGAGCAGACTGACCTGTTCTGCCGCTCACCACCTCACCCTGATGGCATGAGGCACCGTTTCTCTCCAGTCACTGCGTTTTGGCTGCTGCTCTGCCTAGGAACTGGCGGGTCAGCAGCTTCTCCTGGCTCTGGCCAGGGATTAGCAGGATGGGCATGGGTACTGAGGGGTCCCTCATCCCTCTTAGTGCTCAGACAGAGCACCAGCAGGGAGGAGCAGAGCTGCAGAACGTCAGGCAGCAGAGCTTGCACCCAACACCACGAGTTTCACCCACCAGCAGCATGCCTGGTGCCAGGCACAACCATCAGCACGTCATTCCTAGGGCACTAAAGCCCTGCCTCCGCTCTGCCCTGCCCCTGCCTGCTCTCCGTGCCCTTTGCACTGCGATGAGGTGATGGTTTGCTTTCCCTCCGGAAGAAGCAGGCAAGAGAGCACGAGCAGCAGCACGGGCAGAGGCAGCGCCCGCAGCCGGTTGAAGCCAGGCAGTATTTTGGTGGCAGCCCTGCCGTTCCCTCCCAGGCTGATGTCATGCTTTAGTAACTTTGAGGCAGAGTCACATGGCAGCTTCTGAGGTCAGCGCCTGGGGTGGCTTTGTCTGCCTTCCTTGTGCGTGCCCTGGGCTCCCCTGCCCGCCCTGGGCTCCTGCCTGCGCCCGGAGCGGCCCCGCTGGCGCTGCCCTCTGAGCAGGACAATGTCCGGCTGCCCGCGGCTCGGCATCCCCGTGATTCCCACAGCCGGGCACTGCCTCGCTGGGAGCAGCATCCCGGAGAGCCGGATGCACCCCGTGTCCTTCCATCTGCCCGCGGAAGGGACATTGCCCCCCGCCGCCGCGGGTCAGGGGGGGATACAGGAGAGGGAGGCGGAGGGAAAGGGTGTGAGCGGGCGCTCTAATCTCCTCATGTGATCCAACCGGCTTGGAAGGGGTTTGACGAACAATTAACAATCCTCCGGCTCAGCTGCTGTTTCCCGAAATAGCTCTGGCAGGAGGAGGAGGAGGAGGAGGAGGAGGAGGAGGGGGGCTGGCTGGCAGACAAAGGTGGCCTCTCCGCCAGCAGAGCTGCAGCCGGCGGCGCGGCGGCGAGGACGCAGCCCCGGAGGCCGGGCAGCGGGGAGCCCGCAGCCCCACCTGGAAAGGAAAACAATGCGACATAAAAGCAGCTCGAGGGAGGAAGCAGCTTGTGGTACAACTAATAATCGCAGAGGGCTGCGCGCACCACCGGCTTTTTTGGAGGCGTTTAAATTCGCCCTCGCCGCCGAGCAGAGGAGGTCGGCGCCGGGAAGCTCGTTGCGGGGATTCGTGCGGTTGCAGCTTGGCCGGGAGCGGCGGGGGATGCTGGGGCTGTGCACCGGCTGCCTGCAGCCCTGGCGGCCCCCCGAGCCCGGCTGCGCTCCGTCCCGGCACGGCCATCTGGCGCCCAGCACGGCCGCCCCGACCTGCGGCCGCGGGATGAGGATGTGGTTAGCGAGATCCTGTTCCCACAGCGGCGCCTGTCCCCCTCCTCAGCCAGCCCCTCGCTGACAGCCCCTCGCTGTCACCAAATGTGCGGCCCAGGCGCCAGGGGGAAGCCAGATGCACTAAAGAGGTGGAAAACCCTCCGGCTAGGATGGACGGTGAAATTAGGGTCTCCTCAAAGCACGCGCTGAAGTCGTCCATCACTGGCTGTCCCAGTGCCACTGCAGTGCATCGGCCTCTCCCTCCTCAATTCGGACCAGGATTCATGAGTTAGACCCTTCCTGGGAGGAGGATGGGAACAAATCACTCAAAAGTCCCTCACCAGCAGCGGTGCTGAGGCAAAAGCCTTCACACCAACAGCTGCCTGGAGCAAAAACAGAGCTTCAGGACAGCCAAAGCCCCAGGGAGGTTCAGACGCATCCCCAGTGACTGCTGACGTAAACAAAACAGGACAGAGAGGAACATTTCCAAATGGGAATCTATCCACAGCTTGTGTTCATTTCTGCATGGGAATAAACATCTAAATTGCGAGGCACCCATGCAGAGCTCAGGAGGAAGAGGACGAAAGTTGTCTGGGGTTGGGTTTTCTCCCAGAAAAATCAGTGATTCACATGGATGAGGTCTGGACCTGCCACGATCAGGAGGAGGTAACTAATCCCCCAGGGTTCCCAACTGCTCTGGTTTATCCTTGCTTGGAGATAAGGTCAGAAGAGCTGGGAAGCATCCCAAAACACAGCCAAGGGAGCCAGACACTAGTCGCTGATGAATGAAAGCCAAACACAAGTGAGACAAATACAAACAAATCAATACAGACCTAAACCTAAAGGAGAGGAAGCAGCTCCCTCGGCTTCTGAGAGCGCTGAGACACCCGCCCCAAAACCACAGCGAGGTGTGAGCCTGCAGCACAGCCATGTACTAGAAAACAAAGGGGTTTTCCAGGGTTAAAAGCCCCTTCCCATGGCAGCAATTATAGTGCTGATATCTCAGGCAGGCAGGAGGAGATCCTCCTACACATCTTTTTTTTTTTTTTTTTTTTCACCAGTGATCTGGGATTCCCCCTTCTCCCCCTACACAAATGATTTAAAATTTCCCTTCCCTCCCTCTGAGCCACTGGCTTGGGATTTCCCTCTCCTCCCCTGGAGAACTGTGACCTGTCCCTCTGCCCATCAGATAATCCTGCTACTCCTCCGGCAGCCTCTCCAAACACAAAGACGAGGGGAAAAAAATCCCACTCCCAGCTATCAGCTTCTTCAGGCAGCTGTTTCCCTTGGAAAAATGTGACCCCACATCTTTCAGTGGGTTATGGTACTGGTTTGGGTTTCCTGGGGAAAAAATGCATTTATTTGTCTGGGGTTTCCTATCGGACAACCCTTCTATTGTAGTCCACCTTCCTGTATGGTTTTTCCCTCTCTGAAATGCCTGCAATGGATCCTGTGCCACTTCCAAAGGCTGCCTTGTGTCCAGGGGATAAAGAAGCAGGACAAGCCCGGGATGCAGCCCAGCAAAGCCCATGTTTTTCGCCGGAGCGATTCGCTCCCCAGCAAACTCTGAGCCAAAGCAGGCAGCAGCCTCGGTGACTGGGGCTAAACATCTCCAATTAATCACGGCAGCTCCGCACGGAGCCACCCGCAGCCGCAGCTCGGCGATCCGCAGGGTACTTCATCTGCCCAAAGGAGCCTCAGCCTAATTATTTTTCCCCCCCCTCTCCCTGGATCTCAATGTCACCTTCCTTGTAGCCATCGGGCAAATGACAACCGCAGCCCTGCGCCCGTCCCGGAGTGCAGATGTGTCCTCAGCGCGGCTGCTTCCCGCTTAGGCGGGATGGGGAGGTGGCACAGTGATGCTCCGGAGCCGTGGAGCTGCCTGCTCCGCTTCCCGCTCCCTCCGAGGTCCCCCAGGGGGACCGGGGACCTTGGGACTTTCCAGAAAATCACGCCACCGAGTAGCAGCCACCGCTGAGAGCGGCAAGGGCAGAGCAGATCCTCTGCAAGGGCAGAGCAGATCCTCTCTGTGTCAAATCCCTCCTCCCGCCGAGGAAAACTGCGAAATAAAACATCTGTGCCTGCCAGCAGGCGTTGGCTGCCTCTGTTCCTGCTGATCTGTGCCCCTTCCCTCTTGAAAGGCCCTTCCTTCGACCACCTCGTCCTTCTCGTGGTTTGTGGGGAGCCTGGAGCCTGGCGAGATCATCCATGGACACAGGGATAACGAGGAAGTTTTTAGGGAAAGGCTGCCTGGGGAAAGTTCCCTCTAATTTCACCCATAACAAGGACCCTGGCAGCTCAGCACCTCACTGCTTCTGCAATTTAATAACCTGGTTTGGGATCCACGTAAGATCTCAGCATCCCTGGCATCCCACGGCAGGCAATCCCAGGGATTCATCCTGCAGAAAGCAATGTCGTCTTTCCTCAATTTCATTGAATAATTTTCCATTAAATAACTGACTGCTCATGCACTTCAAAGAGGAAAACTAATTCTCTTCAAAACAACCCTTATTCTGAATAATCACCTCGCACCCTCCTATGAATTATCACCTTGGATTTCCTCGTTTGTGCCATATTTGATGGCGTTTTTTTCCATTTTTGTCGGGATTGCAGTCTGTGCTGCACGCTCTGTTAGGAACTCACCTGAGAGTATGGCAGTGGCATATTTGGACAACGAGAGCTCACGAGGGACAGCCACCACCACGGGAAAAGCTTGGGTCAGGCTTCACTCCTTCCCAGAAAACTGCAAGGCCAAGGAAACCCACTCCATCAGCTCCAGCGTGAGGGACCAGGAGCATCCGAGCACCCAAGCTGCCTTCTCAGCAAGAAGCAGTCACCTCTCAGCATCTTTTGTTCTTTTAACACTTTGGAGCTTTGGTGACTGTAGGTCACCATGTCACAGGCTGAGCCTCGGGTCTGTCCCCTTTGTGTCTCTCAGCGAAGTCCCCACGGATTTGTAAAAATGAGGTTCAGGAAACACAGAGAGGCCACAAATAGGTAGGATTTGATGAAAACCGTCAGGATTTGATGCAAACCCTTGCTGCCCAGCAGAACACTAAATATTTAACTACAGACCAGTGTTTTGTATCGTCATCCCTGTCTTAATCCTCTTAAAACCACCACCGAAAATTTTCAGCTCTCACTAAAAACGAAAATGAGGAGGAAAACCACGAAAGCATCCGAAAGCCTTTATGGCTTCTTCCTTTAGCTGTAAAACATTTTCAGGGGTGGGGAGGGGAAAGTCCCCTCTAGTTTTATAAATCCAAATCCAAACTGATATAGCTTTTCCCTGAGAAGAAAAGGCACCTCTTCCACACCGAACGCACATTCTTTGCACCAGGCTAGTATGGGATCACACACCCCCCGTGCATGTCCACACATGCCACAAAGATTTTCCTGATAAAAGTTCCAGGGAGCCCGGCTCTTTCCTGCAGACAGCTGGGATTCTGATGAGCTGGCACTTTTCACAGTGCAGAAATGTTTCATCAGATCTTTCCTGACCAGTTCTGCAGCTGTGTGCTCTGCACCCAGCGCTCCTCTCCCAGCAGGAATCGCTTAGCCAAGCACGCTGAAGAGCTCCTCAAAAACTCCTCGCTGCCTCCAAGCCCCAAATCAGAGCTTCCCATATGGAATAGCAAAAACGGCCTCATTCTAAAAAATACAAACCGTAGTGTGGTTGGAGTGGCTTTCAGGTGAAAATCTAAATTATTTACTACATCACGTAAATTAATTTCTAGCATCAAAGACCAGGCTGTCTCTTTTATCCCTTGAAAGTTTACAACTTCCCTAGATTTCAGTAAAACCTCTTTTTTTCAGCCCTCAACAGCTCTGTGAAGCTTTATACCTTTTTTTGCAAATGGACTCAATGATCTTAGAGGTATTTTACAACTTAAGTGATTCTGTAAAAAAAAAACCATTTTCAAATAAGTGAATAAAGCGTTCATGTAATTTATTGAAGGATTTCTGAAATTCCTGGCTAGTAGCTCTAAGAGGCTACAGGACATTTTCCCTTTTCCATTCCCAGTGCAGTGAAGGTTTCGGGGAACGCACAGGTAGAAGTCACAGGAGGATCATGAGGTTTTGGGGAGCACAGGGTCTTTGTGGGGCAGGGACAGACAAACTGGACCAGCAGCTCCTTGGCACTCTGGTTGTTCCTGGAGGGAACCTCCCATGCTCAGCACACGTTTGGCAGGGACGCCCCAAATCCTGTCAGCGTGGGAAAGTCATCCAAAATTCAGCAAGGAAGGGCCGGCAAACGCCAGCCCTAAAGCTGCCACCTGTTGCACCACTCCTGGCGTGGGGCTGGCCGGAGCAGGAGGCGGATCTCTCACCCCAAGAACTGCAGGAACCGGTTCAACATGAGCCACAGCCTTCCCACCCCACAGTGCCTGTGAGGAAAGCTGCTGGGGTTGCAAAAGCCGGGTATCCAGTTCCCGTGCTGAGGAGGCCCCTCTGCACGCGGGGTTTGTGCCCATTCCCTCAGTGAACCAGCACTGCCTTCGCTCGGGATGCTGGACCACTGCCACCTTCGGGAAGTGCAGGCCAGGATGTGCTCTTTGGTTAAAATTTGGGGGATTCCTCCTGGCCAAGCCTCTGCAGAATCAACCATCGTGCTGGACTGTCCCATGGGAGTAAGGCAGGGACATCCCTCTGCTGTGTGTATATGGATGGGGACATCTCCCAGCGCTCCGCAGGCATCATCCCACTCCTGCCAGCTGCTCCAAGCCCAGGGCTACCAGCGCTCAGCTACTAAAGAGCCCAGAGGTTTAAGAGAGGTGAGAATGAGGGCAGAAGGGATCCCCACCCGGGGATGGACAGAATTCAAGCGACACCCGGCTGTTCTCACCCCACACAAGGCAGGAGGAAGGAAGCGGTGCCTGTGCCTTGCCGGGGCAGGAAGGGCAGCAGGAGCCGAGCAGACTGCCTGTCGCTCCCCCTCCTTCTTCCTCCCACACCACTGGGAACACAGCCTGCCCGAGCCTCTCCTGCTGGGGAGCGTGGCAGGGACAGAACCCCGGAGTGCCAAGGCGGCAGCACGGAGGATGAGAGGGACACCGGGAACCCCGAGCCCTGCACAGCCCTGCAGGGAGAGCTGCCAGAGCTTCCCCACAGCTGGGAGCTTCCCCACAGCTGGGAGCTTCCCCTGCCTCTCGGCAAGTGCATATTTCTCATTTTATCAGCTAGGACAGAGGATAGGCAGGGAGCGAGAAACGTGCCTCCCGTGTGGAGTGCAGAATAGAAATGAGCTGTAGGCGCAGGAAAACCCTTTCCCCACGAGATCCCCGTGCCTGTGCAGAGCACAGGTAAGGAACCCTTGTTTCTTTGGATTATCTTCACGCTAAGACACGGGTTTTTGTGTCTTGGTCCATGAATCTGGGTGAAGGAGGCTGGCTGGCTGGTTTATATGAGGTTTTAAAGACTGCAAATTCTGTGTGAGAGAAAAAGTTTACTGTCCTGGGTTTGGCATAAAGGACAACATTTCTTCCACACAGAAGAGTCTGGCACGAACAGTACTGCTGCTAACTCCAGGTGTGTGAGGAGATGATGCTTGAACTCCTTACCTCACTTCCTCTCTTCACTGAGAAGGCTGGTTTTAGTTCTCTAAAAAAAAAAAATTACGATCTTTAATCCACATAACACAAAGAATGGGACATACCCCACCTTCTGCATGGTCTTGCTGGTGGCACAGTGATGCTACGGACTCGGTCTGTGGACAATTTGGGAAGGCATTACACGGGAAGATGTAACCTCCTCCCCCATTCCAGGGCTGCTGAGAGCAGGGCATTGGGGTCGGTGACCCCACATCCCTATTCAGCCCTGGTGAGACCACATTTGGAGCACTGTGTGCAGCTCTGGGCTCTAAAGAAGGGGAGCCAAGAAGACGGAGCCAGACTCTGCTCGGTGGTGCCAACTGCTAGGGCATGGGAGGCAAGGGGCAGAAACCGCCGCACAGGAAGTTCCAGCTGAATACAAGGAAGAAATTCTTTACTGTACGAGGGACCACGCACCGGGAACACATTGCTCAGAGAGGTTGCGGAGTCTCCGTCACTGGAGAATTCCCAGACCCGTCTGGACACAAACCTGGGCCATGTGTTCTGAGACGACCCTGCTTGAGGAGGGAGGTGGCACCAGCTGACCCGCCGTGCTCCCTTCCGACCTGACCCTCCTGTGTGGGGGACACCGGGCCTCCGAGCGCTGCGGGAAGAGCTGCCGGAGCTTCCCGGGAAGAGCCGGGACAGCGCCGGGATCCCGCAGGGCACCGAGCGCCAAATCCCGGCCGCCGCCATGGTGGGATCACGTCACCAGGCCACACCCTCCCGGCGCGGGGCGTGGCCGGTAGGGGGCGTTGTTGGGGGCGTGGCCTGGCGGCGGGGGCGTGGCCTGGCGGCGGCCGTGGCGTGAGGCGGCGGCAGCGCCATGTCGATGGAGGACCCCTTCTTCGTGGTGAAGGGGTGAGCGCCGCGCTCGGCGAGCTCCGGGGGACGAGGAGAGGGACGCGGAACGGGCCGGGGCCGCGTCCGGGCGCGGAGGGGGCGGGCACGGCTGCCCCGCAGCGCGGGAGGCCCGCGGAGCGAGGGGCGAGCAGCGGGCGGGGGTCTGTGTGGGGGGAAAATGGCGGCCAGGCCCCCCGTGCTGCTGAGGGGCTGAGCGCGGGCTCCGGGGCCTGTCCGGCGGTGGCAGCCCGGCGCGGGAGGCGCTGGGGTGAGGCGGGCAGGTGCCGGGCTGCGGCCGGGCCTCCCCGGGCTCCGTGAGGGGCCCCCCGGCCTTGGCTGCAGGTGCGGCTTGGGGACAGTGGGCAGAGCGGGGCTGGGGGCTCGTGGCTGGAGGCCAGGGTGACGGTGGGGTAAGGTGGAGAGGAGCAGGGACCAAGCTGTGGGACAAACAATGGCCGTGAGAGGAAGCCTGCAGAGAAGAGCCTGAACGCAGGGAAATACCAGCTAAAGGTGGTCAAAGGAAAATTGTCATTGATAGGGTAAAAGGAGATCTGTTGGAGCTACTGGAGAAGGTCCAAAGGAGGCCACAAAGATGATTTGGGGTCTGGAGCATCTCTCTGGTGAGGAGAGACTGCAGGAGCTGGGCCTGTTTAGTCCAGAGAAGACTGAGAGGGGATCTCATCAATGCATACAAATATCTCAAAGGGGTGTCAGGATGAGGAGCAATGGCCATAAACTAAAACACAAGAAGTTCACCTCAACGTGAGGAAGAACTTCTTTACAATGAGGGTGGCAGAGCAGTGGAAAAAGCTTCCCAGAGAGGTCATGGAGTTTGCTGGAGACATTCCAAACCCACCCTGTGTCCCCTGCTCTGGGTGATGGTGCCTTGACAGGGGGTTTGGACTGGATGATCCACAGAGGTCCCTTCCAACCCCAGCGATTCTGTGAGAGCGGCTCAATCACTAAACACTGCCCTAGGGCTTGTGCTGGGGGCTGCTCTTCTGCCCCGTGTCACAGTGAAACAGCCCTGAGGAGCAGCAGACGGGCTCCTAGTGGGGTGTTTGGGAAAGCCATGTGAGAGCAAGACGTGTGGGAAGGGACACCGAGGCAGCCAGGGAAGGTTGAGTCCCTCCACCAGGCTGAACTCGTGTTGAGAGGAAAGTGTAGGAGTCGCCATGGGTGGGGAGCAAACGTCCTGTCAAACTTTCCAGAGAAGTTCCCACAGCGTGCAGGGAAGGGCAGGGAGGGGAAAGGGGATGTGCTGCCGCTCCCAGAGTTAATTATTACCTGGCAGGTCAGAGGGGCTGGTGGTGGTGGAGGCACCAGAGTTGCTATTAGTTTGCTTTCCTGGTGTCTGTAACTCCTCCCATCAGAGGACATCCAGCTCTGCTTTACGTTCCTGCTGCTGGGGACTTACACAAGTGTGTTCAAATGAAAAAAAAACAAAAAACAACCAAACAAAACCAAAACTTGTGCTGGCAAGTAGAGGAGGGAGTGAAGTTTTCCAGATCCTCGGTGCAGGCTGCTGACTTTAGGGCACTCAGTGTGGCAGACTCGGAGCCGTAGGCGTGCGAGAAGAGGAGGGGACACGCATCAGAGCGCTGAGAAACTGCAGCTTAGACAGCAGCTGCAGGACTTCAGGCCCTGGTGTAACTTGGAGAGCTGCAGTCCTGGCACCTCTGCAGGGCGTGGGCTCAGTTCCTCTGTCCTGGGCCTCCCCTGCTTTCCTTCACTGGGGTGAAACATCTGACTGCTGTGTGCGAGCTCACGGTGGCCTCCTCTGACACCAGCACAGGCTGATGCTGTCTCCGTTCTTTGTCCCAGCTCCCTGTGAACCTGGAGGAGCAGTTCACGAGTTCGCAGCTTTGGACCGCAGAGTTTGTAGATGCAGACAAGCACACTGAGAGTCTGTGACCCAAATTTACAAACCTGCTTGCCCCAAACCAGAGCTGTCAGCAATGCCTTCCCCTGCTGTGAATGCGCTCGTCTCCAAAAGAGCTTAGAGCAGCAGAAAAAACTTGTGTTTCCTAAGCCAGCGTAGTAGGGCTTAGGAAAAAATTTATTTTTTTAAATGCTGAATTAAAACAAACAGTGCTGCACTGAACAATCTGCCTGGCTGTGGTGTGAGGACAGTTCCTGTAACTCTGTGTCCTTGGGGTATCTTACATGGGTGGTGAAGGGCCTTGAGAGGAAAACTGTTGAGAGAGGAATGCAGAGCATGGATTGCCAAAGAGCTGCCTTGTTCAGACCCTCTGCCCTGGCTTGCCTGTGTGACACTCAGCAGCTTCCCCTGAAGAAACAGATCCCTTCACGGGTAACTTCGTGCTGCAGCAAGATACAGGGCAAATCCTTGTTTTACAAAATAAACACGAAGCTGTTGGAAGGAAAGGTGTTTGGGAGGAAGCTGTGGCGTCCCCGCTCAGCTGGACACGGGGCTGTCCCAGTGTCACTGCTGCAGGGCAGCTGATGATAATCCTTGGCTTCTCTTCACTCTCCTGCCGGCTGCAGGGAGGTGCAGAAAGCCGTGAACACTGCCCAGGGGCTCTTCCAGAGGTGGACAGAGCTCTTGCAAGATCCCTCCATCGCCACGAGAGAAGAAATCGACTGGACCACTAATGAGCTCAGGAACAACCTGCGGAGCATCGAGTGGGACCTGGAAGACTTGGATGAAACCATTAATATCCTTTCTGTGGCCCTTTGGAGGTAGTTGCAGTTCCCAAGTTGTACTAAATAGCCAAGTCCCGGTGCTTGTCACTCTTTGCAAAAATCAGGACTATTTGGGATTGAATTTTGCGTTCACATGGGCTTTTCTCAAATTGCAGTTTTCCTTTTTGCGAGGTATATTCTAAGATGCTTTGTTCTAGAAAGCCTGTTGTGTTGTGTGACTCTGGATTTCTGCAGAGTCAGTTCATTCTCTAGGCTGGCTTCCAGAAATACTCCTTTTCCCTTGTGCTTATCTGAGTGCTCCCGAAAACGCTGCGCAGCATCACAGAACCAAAAAAACCGTGGAAAAGAGAAACCCTGCGCGTGTGCATGCGCTGCACGGTGCGTTCCTGCCGCGCCTCCTTTTCCATCCAGCGTGCTGTACTTTGCTAATCAGATTTTGGGAGCAGGCACAACACAGTGGCCACTTGGCACACTTGGGGTTTGTGTATCCGTGTGGGTACCCAACGCCGCTTCCGGCGACTCCTTGACTCGGTGCCCAGGCATTGTCGAGGCAAACCCGCGGAAATTCAACCTCGATGCCACGGAGCTGGGAATCCGGAAAGCCTTCATCACCAGCACACGGCAGGTGGTCAGGGTAAGGAACCTGGCCTGGGGAAGGTGGTGGGGGAGGGTGTTAGGTGGTTAAAAAAGAAAAGCTTGTGGCCGTTCTGTGGTGGACTGGAGAGCAGAGAATAAACCTGCTTGGGCTTCCTCCTCTCTGCTGTGCGCTGCCCAGAAGGGTTTGGGGGTGCAGGCGCCCCGTGGAATTCCCTCCTTTTATGCTGCTGACCCTTGAAGTGTTGACACTGCTCTGGTAGCCCGTGGTAACGGGAGGAAGAGTGAAGCCCCAGCTGCAGTGTGGGGAAGGCTGGAGCCTCCCTTCAGAGTTGAGGGAAATCGCCACTGTCCCGACCGTTTGTAGCACTGGTTTTCAACAACAGGGAGACCACTTTGAACACTGACAGATGGTTAAAGCCTGGTGTTATTGACTCGGTGACTTCAACTTCCTACCCCTGCAAAATAGTCCAAACAACCACTGGACTTATTTTTAACTTGAGGAAGATTTTTTTTTTTTAGTTTAAGCTTACACTTGAGAAGCAAAAAGGGGATTTTAACAACCCAGTGATAATAAATAGAGAAGAAACATCTTTCCAAAAGCTTCACTGCCTGGTAACAAGCTGCTAGTTAGGAAGTTTTCTGTCTATTAATAGCTACATTGAGTTTCTGCTGCCCCTCATGACTCTGATGTTCCTGCTCCACAGAATGCACTGGTGTGGCTGGCAGCAAGCCTGTTACCCTACCTGCAGTCCTGCGGTCTGGATGTAGTTCGTAAGGCTTGCTGCCTGGGAACTGATCCCAAAACCACGCTGGCCCCAGGTAGCTGGGGCTGCTGCCTTGCCCTCGGTGTAGTCCACTCCCTAAAAGGCAGGATCAGGCAAGCCTGCTCTCTGGTCCTCTTTTCCTGCCTGAAAAATGCTGGCTAATGGGTTTTGGAGCAGTGTCTTTCACTGGTAAATGAAATTTGTTAGTGGCCCTATGCAGCTGACTTCCAGTTTCCATGGGGGAATTTGTGATGCGCTGCAGCACGTGCATTAGCCAGTGAGAATTACCTGAGTGGGATGTGGTGATGCTCTTTGGGGATGTGTTGCACATCTCTGAAGAGTAAAACACCTGAATGCTCTGGTGGCATCAGGACTGTGCTGGTGGCTCAGCCTCTGGCAGATCACATTGACTACTTGCTAATCTATGAAAACTACGGCTATGAAAACACGGGCTGTGTTACATTGTGCTGGGGAGCCTTCTGTGGTCGGTGACCTTCTGCAGGAACTCCACAGCAAAAATTAATTGGGAGGAGAAAACATAGGCACAGTCAGAGAGCATGGCCACAGGACAGGAAATCTACCTCATGCTATGGAGTATAAAACCAGATGCAGTTGGGAATACAGCACAGGAGGTTACCGGCTTCAAGGCCTTGACAAACACTTCCTTACATTCTGTCAACAGGAACATCAGTTTATTATACAAATCAAAGTGCTTCTGGTTGTAGTGGAGAAAAATGAGTAGTAAATGAGGAATATTTTCAAAATATCCCATTGCCATCGATTCCACTATTCGTATAACAATGAACTGCATTGAAACTTGATACAGTGTGTTTCCAGACTCTTCAAAAGTGTGGGTTTTCAAAGAAAATCTCCCTTCCCTCACTCCCCCTTGTAGAAGCCTTGCTGGGTACAGTCAGCCCTGTAGCACCCTGAATCTGCCTGTCACCTCAAATCCAATGCTCACATGCTGCTTCTTTCATTCAACAAACAGGACATGAAGGATCAGATGTCAAACTCCTCCATGCAAGCACTGGCTGAAAGAAAAAACAGGCAGGTGAGAACCAGAAACGGGCAACGTCTGTCTGCTACAATGTATATCCTGTGTGGAGTTCATCCCCTTAGGAACCTTTGGTGTGGGAAGGGGCTTGCACGCCGCAGCCAGGCTGTGTTTGAGCCGTGTCCATTTGGCTGCCCTGGGAGAGCTGCTTCTCACAGGCACGCTGCTGCCAGCCTATCCCAAGCCTGTCTCTCAGAGCAGTAAGTCAGCACTCACCATCTGTCTCTGTCTTCAGAGCTGGTTGTGTACAACTGTCAGCATTGCATCATCCCATGGAAAGGGAAATCTCCCTCCTCCTTGGGGGGAACCGGCTCAGAATCCATGTCAATGAATGTAATCCTGCGCTCTGCTGGATTTAGGAGCCAAGATGGTGCAATATCCTTTCATGCAGCTGCTTCTTGTAATAGCCATGTAAGAAGATGGAAGAAGCTCAAGGAGTCTCGTGTTGTCTGCACTTGTAATCTAAGGAATTGAAATAGATGCAGCTTGTGCTCCTTCCCGGCTGATGGGGAGGCTGTAAGGAGATACTGGAGCTGACTTCCAGAGCACTCCAGTAAAAGTTGGTGTGTGCTTCATACACTTAATTGTGTGTACTGCATCAGCCTTGCCACACGCGACCAAAAAAACAAACTGAGAAGCACAGAGCTCATTCCTGAGCTTGTCACAGGGTTAACTGACATGCTTGGCAAACACTCGCAGTAGCAAAGTCCCTGATACCCTTGCTCAAACGAGTCTCTAGCTTTCCCTGTGATTTGCTGCTTTCTTTTGCATGAGGTTCCTGATAGCTGCAGGAGACCATATGGCCCAGCTCACACAGCGACATCTGGTCAGGAAAACTGACTTCCCCTTGCCGCCTTCCTCTCCCTTCCCAGCCCTTTGCCTTCGTTCCAGACTGCAAGGCTTGTGCTGGGCTTTGTGTCTGAGGGGCTGGCTAGCAGTGACCTGACCCTCACAGCCTAGGCTGGCAAACAGGCCCTTTCTATTGAAGCTGCAGGCAAAGCTAGTGCACTGCATTAAATAAAAAGGAGCTGCCCTTGCCACAAACTGGAGGGACCAGGAGCTTGCTCAGTGTCTCGGAGCAGACGAAGCCAGATGTCCTGCTGGCTTCCTGCATGGTCAGTCTGTCAGCTTTCCTCACCCCTCCTTGAACCTTGTAAGTCAGATGAACCGTAGAGACCATCTTGTTTGCAGCCTGACAGAGCAGCCTGGTCATTGTCTTGCTGCTCTTCACAAATACGCAGTCATTCCGTCCTGCCCACAACCAGGAGCTGCAGGATGCTCTCATTACAAGTCTGCCTGGCTTCCACACTGGAGGGCAGAGTCCCCAACCCTTCCCTAGTGCTGCAGGGTGCAGTTCCTCACCTGCAGGTCGTGTTCATTCTCCAGCATCTGTAGCTTGGGTTATTCCCCTCTCAGGGACCAGGCATATTTAGCTGGAAAGCCGCATCTCTGCAGGCTTTGCACAAGCTTCTCTGTTCAGGCTGTGGGGCAGGTAGCAAGAGTAACTTTGTATGCTGGCAGCTGAAGAGTGGGCTGGACAGATAGGCAGCCTGGATCCTAGAACATAACATACAGCACTGCTCTGGTTATATATTGCATTATTTTACTGTCAGCTCAACTGGTTAAGTACTTTATCCAGACCCTCTTAAGCCCCTGTCATTAGGAGCAGAGTGCTCAGTTGGAGCTGTACGTCTGTTAACACAATATATCCGGACACTTCCCAGCTCCCGTGTCCCAGCACACAGCGCTGCCTCTTGAGCAGGCCTCTGCCAGTCCTTTGTGCCATGCAGGCCTCCTGCACGCTGTCAGTCGGCCGCACTCCAGCCCTCCTGCTGCTGGAGAGGCATATCTGCAATTCCAGGCTGCAGGGACTTCCCAGGCTGGCGTTTGGGCTCTGTTTTGGTTTAGTTCATGACAGCACTTTGGCTGAGTAGCAACAGAGCAGGAGGAAAGGGAGGCTGTGTGCGTGTGTACACGAGCGTTGCCTTGTCTGTCTTCCCACCTCGCCCTGCAGACGGGCTGCGAGCAGACACAAAGGTGTTGCTAAGAGCTCTCTGCATCTGTTTAGGCACTCCTGGGAGAGAGTGGGAGTCAGAGTTGGAGCTCTGGACCTGACAAATACAGCCGTCTGGACCGGGAGCTGCAATTAGCAAATTCACATTTCATCGAGGAGCAGCAAGCTCAACAACAGGTAAGGCAGCTGGCACCACAGACTAAATAGCTTTCCTTGCCAAATGGATGCCAGGGGGACTGGTCTGGCTCCAGGAGCCTGACAGTCCTCCTCTTTGCTTGTGGCATGTGTCCGTGCGTGCATTTCCTGTGGATGATCTTGGCACGAAGTTTTTAACCCTGGAGGCATGGGGCTTCTGCTGTGTGAGGAGGCAGTCGGCACAATCTGGAAGATGTAGCACGCTAAGCTTTAATAGTACAAGGATTGCTGAAATCCTTGGAAGAATAGAAACACTGCAAAAAGAAAAGGGCCTGCTTCTCTTATGCGATTTCCCCTGGTTAAAAAATGTTTGCTGTTGTTTGTGTGCATCTCCCATCAGACCAGGCTGGGAGCAGGAGCACGCGCCTGCTTCCTTTTCCTGCCTTTGTCACCGTGAGATTAGTGAGAATGCCTGTGTGAGCGCTTGGGAGAACCCCTGGTGAGGCACTTCCCAGCTGCACTCCCCAGCTGACAAGGGAGCTTGCCTGGAGAAGTGCCCAGGCCAGGCACAGACTGGAGAACTACAGGGCCTTGACACAGGCAATGACTTGGAGGTGGCAAACTCTGCTAAAGCTCCTGACCCGTGATGCCACCTCGGCTTCCAGACGTGTTTTACCTACTGACTCCAGGGAGATAAATAGCTTCAGAAATAGGTAACTAGGGTAAAGCTAATCCTTAGCGTGACTGTGCCCTGAAAATGACTTAAAACAGCAGGAGACTTATTCCTTTGGCACATTCAGAGCCAGGCTCGCTATTTTTAGCTGGAGGAGCTGCAACAGCCTTCTGCTTGCATTAACCCTGTGTTAGCTGCAGCACATTCCAGAGGCCATTTCCCAGGCACATGTGCCTCCCTGACCATACCTCCTTACCTTGCCAAGGTTTTGATGACCAGCCCTTGGAGCTTTCCAGAGTCACTTTAGCTATGCGTGCAGCATGGATGAGCTGAGGCTGGATTTGCAGGGATGCCTGGAGGCTGCAGCCTGCTGTGCCATGGGGATGCCATGCCATGGAGGCTTTCCCCTGGTTGTCTCCTCTCCAGCATTTCTTAGGAATGCGCTCGTCATTCCTGGTGGCTTAGGTCTGAGCCCAGGCCTCACTGGTGTTGGGCAAGCAGCAAGTGCCTGTCCACTGGATGGGCTGGCTCCAACCCAGCTGCCAGCAGCAGATCTGTAATTGCCCCTTTCCCTTCTCTTTGGCCCCAGCTGATTGTGGAGCAGCAGGATGAGCAGTTGGAGCTGGTCTCTGGCAGCATCGGAGTGCTGAAGAACATGTCCCAGCGCATTGGCGGGGAGCTGGAAGAGCAAGCAGTGTAAGTGTGAGACACGGCAACAAAATCCTGGCATGGGGCTGGCTGCAACATGGCTGGATGTCCTCACACACCTGTCTCTGCCTCTGGTAGAGCCTGGAATTCACTGGTCCCTCAGGCAGTCTCTCCCTGCCAGGCTGTGGAAAACATTTTTTACTGCAAGCTGCAAGGATCCAACTGGAACCTCCTTCATTTAGAAGCCTGCATCTAGGGCAGCCTTAACTGCCACCTTACCTTTCCTCCTCTCCTCTTAACACGCTCCTCCTCAGGCAGCCAGCAGATAAGGGAGAGAGGTGCTGTGTAATGCAGATACTGGCCACTTCCCCACTCTTCAGGGTTTTGTGCTGCCCCTGGACAGCTGCTGGAGCCAGGAGCTCTCAGCTCTGCCTTGCTGCCCTGAAACACACAGCACAGAGCTGCTCTTCATCACTGAAGTTAAAAATAACCCTCACCCACGCAAAGGGTTAAAGGGCAGCTCGCAACCATTTTTGCATCCATCCATTTACATATAAATTAGATTTCTTTCCCTGTTCTTGTCCTTTGCAAACAAGTTCCCAGTTGTGCAGGCTAACAGCTATGCTTCCAGAAAAGCTTGGGGGGTTCATGCCTAAAACCCCTCTTTGTTTGGCTGGTAGGAGTCTGGGGGGCCATGTCCCCTGTGAAGTGATTCCATCTTTGATGGAGAGGAGGAACTTTAAACCTCCCTCCTGTGTGAAGCTGTGCAGCATGAGAATCCTCTGCTCTCACAGAGGAGATTGGTGTGGCATGTCTGTTTCTAGATCATCACACAAGCCATCAGTGCTTGCTAGATTAGCTCATAAGTACCACAGTGAGGTTTTTACAACTCCTTTTTCCCCACTGAATGAAGGTTTAACAAGTGCCCTGGCACTCCAAATGAAGGAGTCTGTCCTTTTAAATGCATTAAGCTTTAAAGTCTCACTGGCTGGAGACAATTGGATTGGTACCTTGACTGTGGATGTGCACTGGCATTGACGAAGCATGGATTCAGGAAGGCTTTCAGATTCATTACAGCCGCTGTGTGGAGGAAGTAAAAGGTAACTTCCATGCAGAGCTCAAAAAGCACCTTAAAAGCAACTGCAGATCTCATTCCCACTTGATACATGACTGAAACAAGATTTTCGTTTCAGCTGCAAGCCCTGAACAAGAGAAGGGATTTAAAGTCCACGCTGACACCTAACCAGTCTCGGCTAATCACAGATTATAAATGAGACTTTCCTTTTGTAAGGAGGAAGCCCCCCCACTCCTCACCTTGCAGATGTGTGTAGAGTTCAGCCACAAACACACAGGGAGGCTCAGTCAGTCTGGCAGGAATCCCGAGTTACTTCCCACCAAAGCAGAGCTGCTGTTTCAGCAGGTTTTTTCCCCTCCCTTGGGCGCTTCCAGGAGAGGAGGCCACATTGATTTTGTCTGCCAAGGCGTGATACTCTGATCCCATCAGTGTTCTGATCCGTGTGTGTGAGCGTGCCGCAGGATCCCAAAGGGATGTGCCACGTGCTGACCGGTGCCCTGCTTCTGTGTCCTCAGGATGCTGGACGACTTCTCCCACGAGTTAGACAGCACTCAGTCGCGCCTTGATAACGTCATGAAGAAGCTCGCCAAAGTGTCTCACATGACGAGTGGTAGGTCCTGGGAAGTGGGATCCAGTCCTGGAAAGAGAGAGACAAGCCCGTGGATCTTCGGGCTGGGACACTGTGCTCCCGCCCACCCAGCGAAGGGGAGGGAGCAGCTCTCAGTTCTTGAAAGAGGGGGAAGGCTTCCAAGCCCGGCAGCTGCTCCTGCCCAGACACTGCTCTGCTGCCTGTCCCTTGCCTTTGTTTTATTTACAGATGCCTTTCTATTTATGCCGCTACTGCTGGGAAAATCCCCCTCTAGCTGATGGGAGGGGAAGCTCTGCAGCCTCCTGCTCTGCTGCAGTTTCCCGGGCTGCCTGTGGAACAAAAGCTGTCAAGGTGCCATCAAACACCGGCCACCCGTGTGTGGCTTCCCCCACACCAGAATCCCCTTCCCAAGTCCCACCTGCCCTCGAGCTGCTGGCGCCTCCGGGCCTGTTGTGGGTCGGTCACATCTCTCTCAGCTGGTAGAGGAAAGAGCTGAATTCTGTGCTGAACCCACAGAAAAGTCCTTATAAGGCTGTGCCTGAAGCCCGCGGGCAGAGCAAACAGGAAGCCCGGCCTGCCTGCCGGGAAGTCCCGCGCTGCGGCTGCCTCCGAGCCTGGCACTGCGCCCGGCCAGCGCCTCCCCCAGCACCCCTCCCCGTGGGTGCTCAGTGCCTTGGGAAAGCAGCAGCCTGGCAGGAGGAAAAGCATTTCTGCTCTGCAGGATTAGGCTGTCCGAGGGATTTATGAGGTGGTGGGAATACAGCCCTAGAGAGACCAGTTGGAGTGGCGACAGTGCACTTCGGGTCACCAGCGGCTCAGCAGCAGCACAACCACGGGTGAACCCTGTGTCTCTGCCCTTTCCTCTGGGAAAAACCATGGATCTTTGCAGAGTGTTTCTGAGCATTGTGAAGGAGCATTTCTGCTGGAATCACCTGTGCCAGGGAGAGTTGGAGGGCTCTTTCTGGGGTAGCTGCTGTGCCTAGGAGTTGAGGGGGTGCCTGCAGCCCTGTCCCCACTGCTGCACCATCATCTCAGAGAGGCAGACAGCGGCTCTCAGAGGTGATGTAGTGTTGACCCAATGAGGTGTAAAGATGTCCAGGGAAACCTGATTCCTGGCCCTGTCCTAAGGGAAGCCGCCACAATCTCTTCCTGGCAGAGCTCCTCAGGGCAGCTTTCGCCGGATCCCTTCTTGTTCCTCTGGCAAACAGATTATTCCATGAATGAACAGCAAACACAGCAGCTCTCTGCTTGTTCCTCCCAATTGCTTTTGAGCCGGTTTTTCAAAGCTGTTTGAACTTGGTTGGGAAGAAGCCTCAGAATTGCCACAGCTGTTCCCAAACCCCAATGTATCCTGGAGGAGAATGCCTCACTGCAATATACGGCGCCACAGCCTTTCTCCCACAGGAACTGCTGTTTTGGCTTTTAACGGCTTAAGCCTGAATTTGGTTCCTAGCAGTACATGAAGAAAAATGCTCCCCTCAATTTTCCTTCTCCACTAAAGCAGGAAGACTGATGCTTCCTTTCCTTTCCAGATCGACGGCAGTGGTGTGCAATTGTTGTCCTCTTCGTCATCTTGCTGGTGGTGCTCATCCTGTTTTTTGTCCTGTGATGACAAAAACTGAACTTCCTGGGACGCCCCCTCCCCGCCCCCTCGCCCCGGCAGCGCGGGGAAATGAAACTCTCCTCGTTTCCGTCCGCCCACAGAGATCCCCGGCAGGAACACCCGCGCCCAGCTCTCACCATCCTCCTCCGAGGGCTGCGGCTCGGCTTCGCCGGCATCTCCCCGGCCCCGGGGAGAGGGGGTGGAGGACTGGAGCTGCCTCCTCCCCTGGTGCGGTGCAGTCTGGACCTGGGCTCCGGGTCTGGATCCAGGGAGCTGGAGGGGGACCTGACCCCCGCGCTTCCACCCGGTGCAGGTAGGAGCTGGTGGGATGTGGACACAGAGCAGCGAGCCCTGGGGAGGACGGGACGGGGGGAGGCATTACCGAATTCACTGAGCATTACAAACTGCATTGCCAGTGCCAGCCCCAAGCATTAACGGGAAGGGTGAAACCCTCCAAGCCACGGCGAGGGAGGGGGGCCCTGGCCCTGCTCCCCCTGCCCCTCCCTGCCTCCCGTGGGCGGGCTCTGTACCACCAATTCACTGCCGAGAGAGCACGGTGAGTCCCAGCAGAGCTTTCCTACCCTCTGCACTTGGGCACAGGGCAGAGCTGTAGGGTCTCGTGTCCTGCCATCGGCCACCCAGGCCCTGTCAGACACCCCAGAGCTTTAAACCTGGGGTGCTGCACCCCGAGCGCTGGCAATCAGCCGTGAGCCAGAGAGGGAGAGTCTTAAAGCTTTTAAAATTGCCTCCCTCGTTATACAGGCCTCTAAAGCTCATTGACTGATGCTTTCTTTGCCCTTGTATAACTGAGTCACTGCTTCTGTTTAACAGCTGCATCCCTTTGGCAAGTGATTTGTCAGGTCTAAAATAACTTATTTTTTTTAAGGAAAAAAAAAAAAAACTTTAAAGATTTTTTTGATGACCATTCGAGCCACGTTCTCTCTGCAGGTGCACGACACACATGATCAGAGGAACAGTGCTCAGTGATGTATTTTAAGTGTATATGAACTTGTAAATAGGATGTCTTCATTTTTCCTGACCGCTATTTTTTGGACACCTCCGTTGTAAGCAACCAAAAGGCAGGAGATTCAAAGCTAGATCATGTTACCGCATTCCTTCCCAGTCCTCTTGTTACCTCCCAGTTGTTTGTCACTCGAATTGTCTCAGCAGTGTCGGATTCCCTACAGGGAACGTGGAGTAGCCAGGTGGGCAGTACCAAAAATGTGGTGGAAAAAGCTCACCTGGGCAGTGTCACCAGGGAGGAACAGGCGGAGGGGTCGTGCTGCAAACACCGATTGTGGGATATGGGGTGACTCTTCAGGAAAGCAAAAACGGTTTCTTACTCCAGTCTGCTCCCGTATTTTAAGTTGCAAGCGTGAAAAGACTCAGCACAGGCTGGCTTATGGCTTCCAGATGAGGCTGGAGGAGGAAGTTAATTGGCAATGACGCAAAGACTTCTGCTGAAATTGCAAATCACCCTCAAAATCATCCCCCCTGCCTTAGAATCTTGCCACCGGACGGCTTTACCTCCGGGACTGAACACTCCTCCCCCTCCCCGCCTTCGTGGCTCCCTCCAAGGTCTGCGTGGTCTCCCCGTCCTTCCCGCAGGGGCTGGATGCACAGCCGGCGGCTCCGTGCCTTCCGCGGCGGGGCGGGGCCGGACGGAGCCTCCCGCCCGCCCGGGTGCTCGTCAGTAACGCACACAGCGGTGCCTCGGCGCCCACCCGCACTCGTGGTTCCACAGTGGCTCCTTATCCTTGCAGAGCATCCCGTTTCTTTTGGTTATGCTGCAGGGAATAGGTGGTGTCTGCTTCCCAAGGCTGCTGTAGTCGTGTCTGCGCCACTCCGGGGGTTTGTACCTCTCCAAGAGCGGGTTCCCAGGAGCGCGGGTCGGGGCAGGGAGCGGGGCTCGCTGCCGGCCGGTGTTTGCACGCCTCTGATCCCCGCGTTACTTCCAGCGTGGTTGTGCATCCTTCGGGAATGACTCCCATGCAGGACCGCTCCTTCGCTAGTCCAGGGGGTGGCCCAGCTGCTGACATCACAAGCCACCCGAGTGTCTGTGGTCCCTTTCCCTGTGTACATTTGCTTTTCTGTCGCTGGTGGTGCCCCTCCCTTTAACACTAAATAAAGGTGCAGCAGCGCAGATCTCCGGTCCTTCTTGCCTGACTCTTGCTCCCGGGACCAGCTGGGGGTCTCCTGGCACCAGGGAGTGGGAAAAGCTCTCCCACCAGCATTTGCCAGCCTCCTGGCTTTTGAGGCATAAGCAGCATCTGCCGTTTCTCGGGTCACCTCAGCATTGTGGGCAGCTGTGCCCAGATGTGGGGCACCACCGTGCAGAGGGCAGCCATTGCTGCTGGAGAGACTCATTCCAAGGATGTGTTTTGCCTTCCATGGCTGGAAAAAAGAACCCATCAAATTCCCCAAGGAGCCCTGCAGGTGGCTGAGCCCCCCGTCTCCCTGCCCAGGGCTCCCCCAGCACCACGACATGGTCAGGGGGTGGCTGGTGGAGCAGCAGGGCTATGGGGAAACAAGTAGCAACAGCCCCACGGCCACAAGCACCGCCCCAGCCCCTCCATGCCACAAGCCACGGGCACCGTTTTGTTATTGCAGAGATGTATTTTTGGGTTTCAGTTTGAAATAATTTAAAGAACCTCACCAGCCCTCCAGCACAGGGTGGCAGTGCTGGCAGGGAGCCCTCTGTCTCCTGGGGTCACAGAAATGGGGTGTCCCCATGCTGGTCACCCCAGTGCCCAGCGGGACAGACCCACCCAGCTCTGTCGGGGCCAGGCTGTCCCCTGTCCCCCACACTTGGGCAGCTCCTGGAGACTCCGGGGGGTTCTTGGTCCCACACTCTTTCCCAGGGGGACAAGGAAAGCCACCTGCCCCCACTGCAATGGAGCCGAGCACGTCCTGGCACTGCAAGGCCGCTTGGTCCGTGCCGTGCCGTTCTGCAGCATCCTGGGACATCGGCGGGACATCCTCCTCCTCCCGTCACTGGCACATCCTCCTGCTCCTCCTGCCAGGCTTCGCAGGAGCCGTGCCAGGGCTACCGCGGCGCCGGGCGGTGCCGGAGCACACGGAGCGCCAGGGTGTCCGCCTGGAGCAGCAGCTCGTGGATGCGCGCCAGCCCCAGCCCCGAGACGGCCGCGCCGTTGACCTGCAGGATCTCGTCCCCCACGCCCAGGAGCCCCGCATAGAGCTTGGCTGTGCCAGCATCTGCCATCTCCTGCACGTAGACACCTGCAGAGGGAACAGGGGTGGGTGAGAGCCTTTCCTGCCCCCGGGGTGCCCAGGGGCCGCACAGAAACAAACCTGTGATAGACAGCCTTTGGCACGGGCTGATGGACACGTGGGATTGCGCGTGGCCAAAGCCACACGTGGCAGCGTCCTCCCACCCGCCGTCACCTCTCATCACCTGCTGGGGCTCAGCAGCAACAGAGCAACCCCCTCCACCCGTGCCCGAGCTCGCTCCCGGGATGGGACGAGAGCCACTGTGGAGGGACCATGGTGTGCCAAAGCTTTGGGATGATCCCACAATACCCGTGTCGGGCCGGCCGTGTCCGGAGGTGACGGAGAACCCGAAGGCGCCGTGGGGGGGTCGCTGCAGCTCCAGCTGGCTGGTGCCGTCAGGGAAGACCTCGACCACGCGCCCCACCGCGCGCAGCTGGCCGGGCGCCCCGATGTCCTCCACGCTCAGCGAGCGCTGCGGCCCCGAGCCCCCCTTCCTGTGGGGAGAGGGAAGGTGGGTGAGTGGGAGACCAGGTGATGCACCCCTGGCTGCACCGAGCCACCACAGCACCCCAGAACAGCCTTCCTGGGCACAGCAGGGATGTGCCAGGCCCCATCCTACCTGTCGACCGTGGTCTGGGGCAGGAGGTAGGCGCTGGCACGGGATGCCTTGCCCAGTTGGGGATGCAGGCTCTGGATAGAGGCGGCTTTTTGGGGCTGGCAAAAGGGTGACACCTGGGGAGAAGCACCAGCCTGAGATGCGGACAAACATTGTGCTGCGCCACAGCGCTTCACCCACTGATGTGCCGAGGGAGTGGCGGAAATTGGGGCATCCCACCCCCCGGAGCGCTCCCCAGCTCACTGCTGAGGAGGGATGAGTGTGTCTGCTCTTCCACTACCCCCCTCTCTCCCTCCTTCCCCCTTCCACTTCCCAGCTGGCTCCAGGACCATGCCCCCACGCCCTCCAGGACCGCCTGAGCCATAAATCCACGGCCAGGAATACTTCATCCCAGCCCAGCATCCCTTCCCTTGTGCGACGCCCACCTCCCCATGGGCACCCCTCACATGGGGCGATGTCCAAGCTCACCAGCTGCAGGGACTGCAGGGACGGTGACTTCTTGACGCCAGGGCCGCCCGGCGGGGAGCTGCCGGGGGCCGGGAGCTGCTCCATGCTGTAGCAGCGGAAGCGGCCCAGGCGCTGCTTGGTGCTCTGGCTCAGGCTGCACAGCAGCTTCTTCAGCCCCGACGCCGAAGCGCTGCTGCCCTTGCGGCTCACTGGGCACCCCGGCTCCCTGGGTGGAGAGGCGTGGTGGTCACCCACCGTGTGTCTGGGATGGCAGCAGGGCCGGCAGCTGCCTCCTGGGCTGGGGGTGCATCCTGCACCCACCTCGGCAGCCTGGAGAGCTGCAGCACGGTGAGATCGGGGCGCACGGTGACATCGGAGGCAGCCGCCTCCCCGCAGCACTGACCCAGCGCGCACAAGTTTGTCACTACCCAAAGCGATCCACAGGACTCCCTCCCCGTTCTCCCCATTATTTCAGGGGTTTAACACCTCTCAGAAGTCCCCTGCTATGCCCCAAGGGATCACATCCTACCAACGGGCCCAAAGGACCCAGCACCACCTTGGAACTTTCCTGCCAGGCTGAGACATGCAGCGCCAGGCACAGGGCTGGCAGGATCGTACTTGGAAAGCCCCAAGGCAGCTGGTTTTCCTCCAAAGGGGAGAACCCAGCACCAGCGAAACACCTCTGTCACATCTGCTGTAATGCCACTGGCAGAACCAGATGTGGGAAAACGCAGCTCCCCCAAACCCACAGAACACACGGGCACATTGTAATCCCCATATTGTGGTTTCTGGGAGGTTTTTGGAGCCAGGGAGCTGAAGCCAGCAGCATCCTGCAGTGCCCAGGAGGGATGTTCAGGGCTGCATGGTTTGGGATGCCGTGGCCTCTCCTGCTCACTCACCCGTGTGCCGCGCTCCCGGCCGGGTGCCGCTGTGGCTGCGCTCCCGGCGTCCCAGCACCTTCCCCAGCAGGATGAGCAGCCTCCGGGGGCACGGGGGTGACAGGGCTGCCAGGGGGGTGTGACGGTGTCCCTGGAACCACAGTGAGACAGTCACACGCCTGCTTCATTGGGGACCCCGCCAGCACCCCGTGTGAGGGTCTCTTACCTCTGCCCGTCCCCGGAGCATCCTGCCCGTGGGTGTTGTTGCAATTGTTGGTGGACAAGGCACGGAGAGGGCTCCCGGGGAGCCACCTGGGGCTGCAGGGACCCCGCCGTTCGGCCGGCTCCGCCGTGCCCCCGGGCTGGGGTGGGGCGGCGCTGCCAGCATCCGGCTCCGGGCCCCGGGCCCCTTGGCTCGGCGCCTGGCGGCTGCTGCTGGAGAACAGGGCTTTCCTGCAAGGCACCTGGGAGCAGGCCTTCTTGGTAGGAGGGGGAGCAGGGACGTGGGTGCCTGGAATGGGGGTGCTGATCCTCAGCTGTGAGGAAGGCTCCAGGGGCTCACTGGGCTGCTGCGGGGCACGAGCAGTGTTTCCCACTCCCTTGCTGCCCCCCAGATGCCGACGGGGTTCCCCATCTTCCCGGCTGCTGGTTCTTCCCGGTGCTGGGGGGCAAACAGCCCCCGGTTGCTTTGCGGCACCACCCGAGTCCCCGTCCTCGGGGCCACCGCTGGCCACACACGTCCCCTTCCTGGCCCTCGCCTCTGGCTGCGGGGCAGCACGGGGAGTTCTGTGCCCGCGAGTCCGGAGGTCCCGGTGCCCCCGCAGGTGGGGGCTGCGGGGTCCTGCCTCCTCGCTGTCCGTCCGGCAGCCATCGGAGGTGTCGGTGCTCTCCAGGGCCGAGTCCACCTCGTCAATGTAGGTGACGTCCCCGATGTAGGTCTCCTTGATCTTCTCGGTGTGGATGCGCTGCCGGGAGGGCAGGATCCACAGCGGGGACCCTCCGGGGCCCAGAGGCCTGATTTTAGGCTCTGTCTGGGCAGCGCTCGGCCCTCTGCTATCCCCTGGGACGCTTCTTTGTGCCGCGGGGCTACTTTTGGCCGCGTCGGGGGCAGCTTGCGCGTCCGTGCCCCGGCCGGCGGCAGCACCACCAAGTAAGGAGCCGCAGGCGCTGCACTTGCCCCCGGCCACGAGGTCGCCACTGCGGACTTTGGGCTGGCCAGCCCCGTCCCCCGGCTGCCTGCTGCCGGCCGGCTCCGGCGCGGGGAGCGCCGAGCCCAGCGC
>VWPU01011518.1:0-13604 GCA_013398955.1 Callaeas wilsoni | reverse complement strand
TACTCACCATGAAGGTTGGGTTGCTCTCCAAGAAAACAAGGACAGAGCAGGGTTTGGCCTGCATTTATCTTCCCGGCTGACTCTGATGGAGCTGTGTGGAGATCCCGGGGTTTGGCTGGAGCCCAGGCTCCCGTGGAGGCGGGCAGTGCCAGCAGCAGGAGAGCAGCCACATCTGGAAGGCCACGGAGATGGAAGGACTGAGGTCCCTCCTGGACTCTGGCTGGGGTCAGAGACTGGGGCTGCAGGGGACAGGTTGGCCATGGCCAGGTGAGACCCCTGCAAGGCGCCCAGCACACACGGACAAGGCTCATCCTGGCTTTGGACATATCCCGGAATGGCCATCCCAACCCTTCCAACACACTCCTAAAAGTCTGGACTCACCTTGAGTCCCTGTTTTCAGGGACACCTCCAAGAATTCCTTGCGGAAGATCCATGAAGTTATTCTGCTCATCCTCAGCTATGGTGGAGACTCAGGCATCTCATGGAAACGTGGATCATCTCCATGGAAACATTGATGACATTCCTGGGGCAGGAACTTTCCAGATGATGACCTTCCCCATGCAGCTTGTTTTTAATCTGTGGTGGGTGTCACTTACAAAGTGACAAATCCTCATTTTCACAGCAGCTCTGCTCTGATGTGGCTCCGTGTGTAACTGCCTGGGATTCCTCAGCCCATGCTCAGCAAAAAATTACTCTCATGGAAGTTATTTGTAGAACTTAATAATTTCCATTAACTGCATTATGGGATTGCATTTTTAATTTTTTTTTTCTCTAATAATACATAATGAAATAATTGTGGAATTTCTAATAGGTAATTATCTTGCTGAGAACAGTTTAAAACACCAGTGAGTGTGGGTTGTTTTTAGCCGAGCAGGGGAAAAGAGAAGGAGAATGAAACATCACCTAGAGCAAGAGGCAGTTATAACAGCTTTTCGTGGATCCAACAGGGTCCTCAAAATTTCAGGTCAACAGGACTGCACAGGATGAATCCCAGAATTACTGGGGTTGGAAAAGACCTCCAGGATCACTGAATTCAACCCAGGACCAGTCCCCACCTTTTCACCCAGCCCAGAGCACTGAGTGCCACATCCAGGTGTTCCTTGGACGCTTCCAGGGATGGGGACTCCACACCTCCCTGGGCAGTTCCAAAGCCTGACCACCCTTTCCAGGAGGAAATTCCTCTGGATGTCCAACCTAAGCCTCCCCTGGCTCAGCTGGAGGTTGTTCCCTCTCCTCCTGTCCCTGTTCCCTGGGAGCAGAGCCTGGCCCCACCTGGCTGCCCCCTCCTGTCAGGGAGCTGTGGAGACCCAGAAGATCCCCCCTGAGCCTCCTTTTCTCCAGGCTGACCATGGATCCTCAGGTTGATCCACCTGACAAACACCCAAGCAGGGGTGATGTTTGGAAAGTCAGAGTAGGCACAAATTGGAACCAAGAGGCCTTTTGATTATTAAATCACATGTAAGTTCTTCGAAGAGTTTTAAACTGGGATCGGATGGAACATTGGAATATGTCCTCAAGTAACAGGCCTGGTTAGGGAAATCACTCCATAAAGTTATCTCCTCTGCAGGTCATCCCAACAGGCTGCTGGAGAGAGCTGGGAACGGCAGTTTCTGGGCATCTCTGTAAGAAAACAGAGAGAAAAATAAGGGCAGGAGACAATGAAATGCCAAATGCGAGCTCAGTCCTCATTTGCTGAAGCTGGTGAAGCTCCGATGGTGTGGAGGAAGCTCCGTTCCCTTTCCATCCACTCCATCATGACCCCTTGGAATGCTGAGGGTTTTCCTGCTGCTTCCACGGTGTCTTCTCCTCTCACCTTGCAGGAACAATGATTTTTTTCTTCCTTTCTGACCCTGAGCACTTCATTGAAACCCAGTGTCCCTGAGGGCCCTCACTGGCAGCTCCTCCCGCCCCTCGTGTCACGGGAAGACTTTGAGCAGAGAGTTTTTAAAACATCAGAGTCCTTCAGACTTCAGCTCTCCCTCCTTTCTCCAAACTTTCCCCTCCTCAAAGTAGGTAAATGCAACACAAGGGCCGAATTTTAGTGATATAAAACCTCATTTGGAAAACATTTCTCCTTCCAAAGTGGCCCATCTATTTTTATGCACATGTTTAACATCGAGCAGAGGCACATATTTAAGCAATTTCTGAAATCAGGGCCATTGTGTGATACTCTGATTAGTAAACTGGGAATTAGGGTTCATAAATTATAGTTAATTGAGCCAAATCACTTAAGCCCCTTTGTGCCTGACTTTTCCCGTCTAAATTCACCAACAGTAGCAAAATAGCTCTGACATACCTGGGACACAATCCTCATTGTGTTCCCAAGCTGGGCGGGGAGACTCCCAGATAAAACGTGGCCTGAAACATTCATGCTCCAGTTTTTTAAAATGAAGGGAGGGGGATGGAGTTGATTTTCTGTGGCTGCAGTTTTATAATGATTTTTCAGATGGAATCAGCACAATATTCATTTTACCCAGGCACCCTTTGTACATCCATTCCCCTGGATAGTCCTAGGAGTATATGGATTTTTCCTGCAATTTATTTCAGCGAGAGAGCAAAGTGGGAGATAAAGCAATCTCAGGTTGAGGGGAGTCATCTGCCTTATAGAAAATAAATGGACAGCAGACAAAGCAGCCTGGAAAGCTTTTGACTGAGGTTATTACTTACCCAGAAATCAAACCGCTCCAGTATTTCCAGGATGCCAAGATGGGCTGTGACAGAGCTTTTGAGCAGAGAGTGGAAATCAAATTAAATTGGGAATAGTTGAGAAGTCAATGCTGCCTTTTGTGTGAAGCTTTCATGGTGCTTCTCCACTGCAGAACCTCCGAGCATCCCGGGGAGGAGACTTTACCTCACCCAAGGTCACCTCTGTGGCAAAAGCAGGAGACCTGGAGAAACTCCTTCCAGGTCCAGGTTTCCAGGGAGGATCCCAGGCAAAAAAACCAAACAACACCATGTCTGTGATCTCAGAGGGGAAAGAGGAGATCATCCGGGTGCCAAAGCGATAAATTGCAAAACACAGACTCTCACCCACTGTCATTAGTGGTGGCTCAAAAGCCCGAAGGGAAGAAGGAGGGAAAAGAAGTATTTTGTTATTCTGTCCCCTCCCTCCCACGGTTTTTGATAGTCAAAGGACGCAGAAATGGAGCCCAGAGGCAGCTCAGGGCTTTGGGTCCTTGCTGGCTACAAGAGATGCCAGGGGAGCAAACCTGCCTGGCACATCCCAGCCTCATCATTCCTTGGAACCCCTCTGGCTGGAGGAGCTCCTGTCCCTCAACCACAGAACCCACTGGGTGACCTGGGTGACAGGCACAGTTTTCTTTTTTTACCCCCAAAACTGAGGTGAAAGGCAATTGTTCCATTAGAACCATGAAAAAAGTTTAAAATCCAACTTTTTTCTGTTTTTCTTTGTGAATTTCTCACCTTGTGGAGGGTAAAACGTAATTCCTGGACCTAACCTGAGCAGTTTCACCACTGCAAGCAGCCTCAACAGCCAGCCCCATATCAGAAATGTGCTTTAAACAAGAAATTCCAAACTCAGAGGGGGAAAAAAAAACCCAGATGTCTACATCAAACCAGTTGTTGATCCAAAATTATGGTCATATTGATCTAGGTTGATGGGAGCAAGGTATCACCTCACAGGGTACACTTGAAAAATGTCAGCCTAAAAACACTTGAGTTCTTCAGTGCAAAATCAGCCTATTTTTCCTCTTTGACTACTGTAGATCAATTCCTGCTCTATTAAATTTGAGCAGCTCCCATTTGCTTCAAGTGTTTCCAAACTATCAGCCAAGATTCCTCCCACAAATCACTCTCTGATGGGATCTGGAGCTGGGACACCTTGCAAAGGGACCTGATTTTCAGGAAATACCTGGCACTCACCCCCTGGACACTCAAACCTTCTAATTTTTAACGCGGCCTGGGCCATTAGGGTTGGGAACTGCAGCAATGAAGGCATTCAGTCATGAGATTAAGACTTTATTTTGTACAGAAAGGCTCTCATTTAGTGGCGTGCTGTCCATACAATAGCTGGGATGGGAAAAGGGAAGAGTTTAAACAAGGCTCTGAGAAATTAAAACCATGCCTCTACTTTAGTGGTGGTTTTTTCCCCCAAACAATTAATGCACCATACATTGACCTCCCGCAGCCCTGAGCGTGCTGACATGGGAACATATGCCCAGCTTCACCTGGAAAGCAGGAATCTCCAAGGGGTGGCTTGAATTAACTCAATAAACCAAACAAATGTTTGTTTTAAACGTAGCAATTAATTATCTCCTTGGGTCTCCTTCCCCAGTGCTGGCTTCCCTATCACCTCATCGCTGGCTGTGCTGCATACAATGTTCTGTTCCTTTCTTTCTTCCTAAAGATCCTGATAGGATGCAGCCAGCCAGGCCAGCAGCTTCGGAAACAAGCACAGAGCGAATTTAATAACAAGCAAGCCTGCACTTAATAAAGTCTGTCATCAGTAATGTCTCCACTGAACACTTGCCAGGAGAGAATTGTTTGCACTTACTGTGTGAGCCAAGTCACAGCTTTAACAGGCAAGGCACAAATAAAACCCAGCCTTTCCCATTCTTTTCGCATCTCTGTTTCAACCTACCAACAAAAACTCCGGGGCAAACAATGAAAAAATACAGATTCAAACAGGGAAAAAAAAAAAAAAATAGCCAGCATCCCCCCCCCATTATTCATTGCATTATGAAACACATTTCATAATCTAATAATTAGCAAGGGGACAATTTTGTTCAGCATGAATCTGGAGTCTTTTGTCATTTCGTGTTAGCACCCAGAACAAATGGACATTGTGCAGAGCACGGGTGCCGAGACCCGCCGAGGGCTCCCGCCGTGCCAGGGCTCCCTCCTGCCCTCTCTCCAGCAAAGTCGTGGTGAGGATGGGAGGATGCAGAGCAGCCACACGCTGGACGTGAGACAATCCATCCCTGGGCACTCAGGGAGCCTGGGGAACGCAGGACAGGCTTCGTTTGCACAGCCCTCCAGGGTGCCGGGCTGAGGCACGCAGCTCATCTGGGTGCCAGTGCCAGGCTCCGCAAAGCCAAAAAAGGACTGCAAGTCTTGCTCTCTGTGGCCATTTTCCCCATGCTTTTGGCTATATCTGGAGAAAAAAAAAAAAAAAGGTGGAAAATATCATTTAACAAGGGTTTTCTAGCCAGGCTGCCCCCATACCTGTGGCTTCACGTGGGGTGATGGAGCTCGTGAGGTGCTGAGGTCAGACAGCCTCGACTCCTTCAGGGCTTGTGAAACCTTTCCCTGTCCCCATTGCAAAATCAGCCAGACATCCCTTGGGCCCAGGAGCAGACTAGGATCCCTTGGGAAGGCTCTCCGCGCCAAAAACTTCTCCCTTGTACTCCAGAGTGGGTTCACGATGAGCAGGACGTGGCACATGGAGCGTTGAGGTGAAACCAAGGCCACCACAACACCTCCCCTCCATGGTGACCTCCCCAGAGGGGCTTCATTTCTGCTGGGAAGGTGGGTCCAGGTTGGCTTTAAAGCCTGGAGGAGCAGATTGAGCTACTGCTGGGGAGGCATTGAGTGCTGAGGGGTGATCCTGAGCAGGAGGTTGATTATGTCCACCCAAGGAGCAAAATCTTTGGGAAAGAGCCCCAGCACTGCTGCACCACCGGCACCTCTCCTTTGGACCTCCTGGTCTCCCCTCCTCCCTGGGCAGCGCACACCCCGAGCCAGAAGCTTGTGGATTTCTGTGATTTGGGGAGGCCGACATTTCAGAAAAAAAATTATTTTAATAATACTACTAATGATAATAACGGGAAAATTAAATTCATTAAATGTGGCAGTGATTTGGGATCTCCTACTAGCAAGGAACGGGGTTCACCTCCAGCTCTCCAAATTCCAGGACACCACAAATGGAGAGGATATTCACGGGATGGTGACGGTGTCCAAGAACAAGTGACCATTGAGGTGACTCCCCCAATCAAGGGCCTGTTTGACCCCACTGGCTCCCATTGTGCTTCTACCAGAGCCAATGCCTAGAGCCATAAAACAGAGAAAAATTGCCCAAAAACCCTTTTAGTTTCTGGGGTTTTCACCAAAAGCTGTGAGAGTTTGGCATCAAGGAGAGCAGCCCCAAAGAGGAACTTTGGGGAACTTTGTTCCTGATTCTCCGGGCATCCTGACCTTTGCTGGCCATGTCTGAACTGGTTAATAAAGATTTAGATGCTGTTCTGAGCAAGGTGCTCTGCCCTCTCCAGGGTTACTCCCGGCTCTCCGTGTTTGGGAAGGATTTAGGAGGCACCATTTCCAGGAACACGGCCAATTTCCTCACTCGTTGTTTGGGACCCGTCAACCACAACGGGCTCTTCCCTTGGGGGCTGAGCCTGGACCGCGGGAGTGGGATCAGCTCCAGGAGCCACGGCCTTTCCAGCCTCGGCCACTCTGCCCCCACCATCACCTTCCGCATGTCCCCAAAGTCGAGGTGGCCACCAGTTGGAGCAAGGACAAAGCCATCGTTGCCAGGTTCACCTGGAAAGGCCCTTCCTGGTCACCACCTGGGGAGCAGAGTCAGCGTGAGCGTTGTGCTCCCACATTTGGGCATCTGAAGATCGGGAGAAGCAAGGAAAATAAGGAGTTTGTCCGTATCTGTGACTGTTACCTGCTGCTTCTCCGATCCCAGGTGGGATCCCTTCCCCAGGGAATACAGCCCAAGGAGGAGAGGGGGTGTTGCTGGAGCAAAAATGGGAAGGGGCTCTGTTCACCAGGGCTGCAGGGACACGGATCAAACTGGTCAAACTGGGATCCAGTACTGCTCCTCCCTGGAGGTCATCCCAGAGCTGGAGGTGAGGGGTGGCTCACCTGCCTCCCTGAGGCATTCAGGGCAAGCCTGGATGTGCTGGGAAGGATTAAAAATCCCAGGGAAGGAAGCAAACGCTCTCAAAACTGGAGGATGTCGAGGAGACAGGGACAAAGCTCCCAGAATTTTGTCAGGGGGAGTCAGGGTGTTACCCGCAGAGCTTTTTTTTCCCACAGGATATCCAGATACTCACTGGGGCCTCCGATCCCTCTCGGAGATGCTGCCGCCGTTTAAATCAGCATCAGCATATGGAAGGCTCCTAATACTGTGCTTCTGTCCGAGGAAACCATTGTTCAGCCTCTCTACAGGAAGGATGTCTCACTGCTTATTACCAGCTTGAATAATTGTTTGGAATGTTTTATTTGACATTTATTCAAGGAACTTGGAAACCCGTGCAGCTTCTTTCTCTCGAGAGGATAACAACAACAAAAAACGAATTTTCAAAAAAACACCCAAGAAAGCCGAAACTGGAGGCAACAGCCTCAGATGGCAGCAAGATTTTTCAAATGTAAATAGATAGTAAAGCAAGTAAAGCCTCCTTGCTGGGACAGAGGAAAGGGGAAAGAAAGTAGAGATGCAGTATTTTATCCTCTGTATCTTTAAAATATCTTCCAGGCCTTTGTTATCAAGGATGGTGTGTAAATGTTGAGGATTGATATAAAAAGATTGAAAAAAAGAGAGGGAACAGGAAAGGAAGCAAAACGTCTCGTCACTGGACAGAAAGCATGGGCAGCTCTGCCCTTAAACTCTGACACAGGCTGGCAAATCACCACGACCTCCAAATTCCTGAAAGACAACCCCATGTTCCTCCTTAGGTGGGTTAAAAGATGCACAGAGGAAATACTGCTCCATACCTGCCCTGGGTGGATGCTTCAAAGGGGGATTCTGGTTGCAATATTGAAGAGAAAATCATTGGGCCATTTTTTGGATGCTGCACCAAAGGTAGTGGAGGAACATGGTTATCTCTTTGGGTCTGGCAATTTAAATTTGAGTTGTAGCATAAGTTCAAGTAGGTTTGAACCTCTTCTGGGCCAGGAAATAATTACTGCAGGTAAAATATCAGGATCCGCATTGGACATGAAACCTGCTGGGGCCACGCTGGTGTGTTGGGAGATTCCCTTGGAGAACGAAGTGCAAGGACCACTTTCAACCAGGGGAGAGCTGGTCCCAGTCAAGATCAGCTGAACTCCTGCTTGTGGTGCTGGAGAACAACTGAAGAAGAAAAGATCCCCAGATCTTTCTCTTCTCAAATATGTTCTCAACATTCCGTATCGGGCCATCCACTTGGAGGGATAAGGGAAAGAGAAGCACAGTTGGACTCCAGACCCCTCGTTTGTCTTTCAGAACCTGACTCACAGAATCATTTAGGTTGGAAAAGACCTCCCAGGTCACTGAGTCCAACTGTTTCCCCAGCACTGCCAAGGCCACCACTGACCATGTCCCCAAGTGCCACATCCACACGGCTGTTAAATCCCTCCAGGGATGAGGACTCCGACACTGCCCTGGGCAGCTGTGCCAGGGCTGGGAATAACCACAGACAAAAAAACCTCTGCTCCTCACGAGGCTGAGCAGACAATCCAGATCCCAGCCCTAAAAATCAGAGCCTGGAAACCTGCTGGAAGTGGCTGTTGTCCTCCAAACTCCCCCCATCTGCGGAGTACCTGCGCATGAGCCTTCCTTTCAAAGGAGCAATGGGATGCTCCTCCACTGTCCAGAGCTCCTGGGTGCTTCCCAGCTGTTCATTGTCCTCAGGCAGCTCAGGAAGGGAAATTGTACCTGCAGACCCAGCAGGCTCCCAAAAACTGTAATTTCTCTAGTGTTTTGTGGAAGAATTTGTCTGGGAGAACAAAAATTACTGGTGCAGGGTGCCCAGAGAAGCTGTGGCTGCCCCTGGATCCCTTCAAGAGTCCAAGGCCAGGTTGGACAGGGCTTGGAGCAACCTGGGATAGTGGAAGGTGTCCCTGCCATGGCAGGGGGTGGAACTGGATGGTCTTTGAGGTCTCTTCCAACCCAATTCCATGACTCTCAGTTCCCACTTCCATCTCTGTTTCCATGTCCTTTTCCTTCCCAGTCACTTTTCCTGCAACCTTCTTGAGCCTCTCTTTGTATCCGTGTTTACACACAGGATTTTAGCTAAAACTGTCCCATCTTTGCCCAAATTTCAGCAGGCAGGTCACGATCACACGCCTCCAGGGAACAATCCCGCTTCCAGCTCGGCGATTAATTCCTCTTTATCTGTCATAATGAGATCCAGATCAGAGTTACCTTGGACTGTGGTCCAAACAACTTATGTCAGAATATAATTACCTGGAGGTGCTGAGACCTTTCGTGACACTCCCACGGGAGACTTTTTTACTTGAAGGATCTGAAGTCAATCTACTCATATTTCCTCTCTGCACACTCAAGGAGAGCGTGTAACCTATTTTAAATGTCATCCTTGTTTAGATTTACACACCTCAAAGCTCCAGAACTCGAGGAGCCTCCGCAATAAACACGAGCACCAAACCCTCCAAAAATAACAGCCCTGGGCTGAGCGTCACTCATGAAGCAACAATGAGAACAAACCCACACATCTCTGCTCCTCTTGCCCCCTCTGCCCAGCAGGATTGAATCAGGGAGAGAGAGATTACAGCGCATACCTGCAGCCGTAAAACACACCTTGTTCTGAGCAAACTCCATTCAAAAAGTCAGGAGGAGGCCTCCAGGTAGGCACTGAGCTGTGCATGGCCAAAAACGGAACAGGAATCACGCACCAGTTACTGCCATGGGTAAAACAGACTCAACTGGGGGAAATCAATTGAATTTATTCCAGCAGCTTCCCAAAAGCCATTCCTGTAGCCCCTGGCTACCAAAACGTGGCCACGCAAACCCAGTACAAGGAGGTTTCACCCCACTCTGTGGTCCGTCTTGGATGAGAGACTCCCCTGTGCTGCTCCCACAGCTTGGGGGTGGTGGAATCACAGAATCCTTAAGGTTGCAAAAAACCTCCAAGGCCATCCAGTCCAATCATCAAGCGTAGGATGCAAGAGCAGCAATGTCTGCGCTGGGGTAGGACCCAGAGCTTTAAAAGATGAGACCAAATAAAAACCTGCATGTCATCCAAAAAGTTCTAAAATTAGTATGAGAACAGCACAAAAACTTTGGTCAATCAGGTCAGAGAACGCACCAGGAAAAACAGTCCTAACATTGCCCAAAGGGCTTCAAAATACAGAAAGATGAAAAAAAACCTTTTTTTAAAAAAATCATCTACTTCAAGTTAAAATTCAAATAGGCTTCAACCCCCCCCCTTGTTGGCTTGACAACTGGGATTTCATGTGAAAATGCAAGGAAGAAAACTGGGTATAGACAAGAAAAATATGCGTAAGAAGTTTATTTCTGAAAGCAGAGCTAAGCTCTTTTGTGCAGTCACAAGAGACCATGTAAGTGAGAACGATCTTGTTCGGCAAGTTCCCGGGGGATCCGGCTGGGAAGACGAGTGGGAGGGAGGAAGGGTTAAAAATATTTTTCAGAGAAAGCTTGGCTGAGGGATGCGTCTCCAGAGGGCCTGGAGCACAGGAGGGACTGGGCATAAACAGACATCTGGAGGTGCCATCCTCCTCTCCAGACTGGAGGCACGATATTGATAACACAGGGAAAGAGGGATCTGGAAATTCCCAGGAGAGGAGCATGAGGATACAGCACGAGTCGCAGCTCTTGGCTGTGGAAGTCCCACTTCCCACAGGAAAAGTGAGGAAATGATTTCTGCACGGGGCAGGAGAAACCTTCCAGTGCCAAAGGATGGGGGGAAGCCACAAAGGGGCATTTCTAGAGCACAACCCGGGCATTGTCCTGGGTAGGCTGAACACTGGGCAAAAAGTCCCACTTTTCCCACTTTTCACAGGAAAAGTGAGGAAATGATTTCTGCACGGGGCAGGAGAAACCTTCCAGGGCCAAAGGATGGGGGGGAAGCCACAAAGGGGCATTTCTAGAGCACAGCCCGGGCATTGTCCTGGGTAGGCTGAACACTGGGCAAAAATACCTCCCGAATCCAACATTATTAAGGATTTAAGCCACAAACCCCTTTTCACAAAGCCATCCGACCACGGACACCTCGTTAGCATTTTCAGTCAGAGCTTGTTTCATCTCCAGGAGCTACAAAAACAAATCTCCACGGGACGTAAGCTGGGCAAGAACAAAGGGGAGAAGGAACAACTTCTCACTGTATCAAAGAGTGGAATTCCTCAGGAGGGGCTTGCCAAGAGCACTGGAGTGATGAGAACCCCGTGACACCACACTGACAACACTTTTCTTGCCTCGCAGAAGTCCTCGCCCCACCAAAGTCCTCCTTGCCCTGGCTGTGCGGTTCCCCATCCATGGGCACACGGAGTGCTTGGTGCATCCGTAAGGAGAGGACTTCTGCTGTCGGCCTTTCTGCTCACCACCAGTGAAATGCGGTAACCGAGGTCACTGGGGTTCTGCTCCTGTGAGTTTTGTTCCCAGAGAAAGCAAAATTCCCCCTCCCTCTTTCGGTGGTGCGCTGATGGGATGGAACAGGGCTCTGCTGTGCCGAACCCTGAGCACAGGAAAACAGATCTCAGCCTCCAAACAGAGCAGATAATAAATCACAGAATCATGGAATGGTTTAGGTTGGAAGGGATTTAAAAATCATCTGCCAACCCTCTGCCATGGGCAGGGACATCTTCCACTAGCCCAGGGTGCTCCAAGCCCCATCCAACCTGGCCTTGGACACTNGCCTTGGACACTTCCAGGGATCCAGGGGCAGCCACAGCTTCTCTGGGCACCCTGTGCCAGGGCCTCCCCATCCTCACTGCCAGGAATTCCTTCCCAAGATCCCATCTAACCCTGCCCTCCCTCAGCATAAGGCCATTCCCCTTTGTCCTGTAATTCCATCCTTTGCCCAAAGTCCCTCTCCAGTCTTCCTGTGAGCCCCCTTTAGGTACTGGAAGGTCTCCCCAGATCCTTCTCTCCACAACCAGAGCTCCACCTCTCCCCTTACCCTTCCAGTTTCCAGCATCCTGCATCCCCACCCTGGCACACACCAAATTTGCCTCTCCATTTTCCTTACCACCTCATGAAGGAGCAGTTCTTCTACAATTCTTTTGCAACACAGCAAGAATTCCTGGGGTGAACTGCAGGTTGCTCCCCAGAGAGCCCCAGGGGACCCTGATATCTCAATTCAATCCTGCTGGGAGATACTGAGGTGCTTCCTCAGGTTTTTTATCTCAGGGCAGCTCCTGCTGCAAGGAATGGGTAAGAAGTGCCCCAGTCCTTGCATGCACTGATGGATTGATGGCGTTCCTGGTTATCCAGCTGGAGGGGAGGATGTTGTACTCCTGTTTCTGGGAATGACTGTTGCAAATGGATGTGGGTGTTTTAGCTAAGCCTCTGCCTTTTGCCCAGGCCTCTGGCAGCAGGCAGTAGCTTTATTGGGGTGGCCAGCACCTCAAGACCCACTTTCGCTCACAAGTTCTTTAATAATGGCTGATTCGGTCTATTATAGAAAAAACTATATATTCAATAGACAAAAAACCAACATACATAAGACTTAAAACAAACTATATACTACACAGGAATAAGAATAAAAACGAACTACTAGTAGGTATATACAGCGCAAGGTTAAAGGTACCATCAATTTTACAGCTAGCGAAGAAATAATATAACTTAGGATCCAATGTATCTTACCATCCAATTGTTGGTGGGGCACACATGGAGATCCCGTCCCTCCATTTCCGTGACAGTAACCATGGAATCTGCATCCAAACGCCAGGGAGAAGTCCCCCACACTCTCAGGGTGTGTGTGTAGAAGGCTGCTGTCTCCATTGAAACTCGTGTGTCTTTTATAGTTTGTAAAACAGTGTATCTCAGTCACGAATATCTCTGTTATCTCTTTCCACGTCTGCTCTCCAGGCTGAGACGTTGATTCTTAGCTGGGGCTTGAGCCCTTTTGGTGCCAGAGATGACCCCTTGCTCGGCCTTTCAGCCCCTGGGTTCTCTTCTCCATATCTGCACCAACCATCTGTGGTAGAGAGGAGGAGGATATGTCCTGCCACAATGACCATGAGCCAAGTGAGGATCAAGTAGCCCTGAACCTCCTGGGAAGAGGCTGCAGATCTCAAGCAGCAACAGGGGAACCAGTGATGAACAAACATCTTCATTTTACCCTTTCTAGCCTCCATCTCCAAGGATGTGCCTGGTTTCCCCTTTCCAAGAGCTCAGAGAGGACTTGAAGGAATAGCCAGCTTCTGTACCCAGACATTTTGTTCACCTGTGATTTATAAACACAACAGAATGGAATTTTTTTTTCAGCTGTTTTAGGGTTTTTTTCCTCTCCAGAAATGACCTTTCCTTGGAGAACTTGGTCACCTGTGGTCAAGGTGGCATCACAAGATGGGACAGCCAGGCTGGGGGTCCATTTCCAGGTCATATTATTAGTATTTAAATTCAGGTTTTACTTCAGTAACTTTACGAGAAATGTGCTGAATCTGGTGGGTTTTTTTTTCCCCTAAGCCTTCCCCTGAGACATTTCAGGTATCTCAAAAAGGGAACAAAACACAGCTCAGATCCCAAAATAACCATCAGCGGAGGCAGGGAAACAGCTCTGCACTTGCTTTTCTTTCTCCTCTTTTTATCTTCACTTGGGAGGAGAACAGAGGAACTCCTGCTCCTTGCTCCATGGATTTGGGGCAAGGGCTCCATGCAGGGGTCTGCAGCCCCACAGGAACTTCAGACTGGAGTCTTTTAAGCACTTTGACCTAGATTTATCCAGCTGAATCAAGGC
>VWPU01011514.1:0-27358 GCA_013398955.1 Callaeas wilsoni | reverse complement strand
GGCGGCGGCGGCGGCAGCAGCGCGTCTGGCGGCGGCGCTGCGGCAGCGGCTGCGGGGCTGGGAGGCGGCGCTGGCGACGGCGCAGCGGCTGCTGGTGTGGGAGAGGCCGCTGCACAGCCTGGTCACCGCAGCCGCGCTCGGCGGGGCCCTCTGGTGAGCTGGGGCGGGAAGGGGGACCGGGGGCCGTCGGTGCCGCCCGTCCGGCTCGTGCCCGTGCCGGCAGCGTGCGACGGCTTTGGGGCCCGCGGTGATGTCCCTGCGTTCCGGCGGTGCGTGTTCCCGCAGCCCGCGCCGCCGTGGGATATGCACAGCCGGGAGTAGCCGCGCTGTTTTCCTCTGACAGGCATAAACAGGCCCCTCCCTGAGGGGAGAAAGTGCCAGGAGGATTTGCCTTGTCCCGCGATAATAAAATGCAGATGGGCCCAACTGGAGCCTCGCCCAGGCACGCTTCTGCTTAATTTTTGCATCCGTGTTTTTATCAGTTCGTTTCACTCGGTAACTGCGGTCAGAGAACTCCACGGCCTCCTGCATCGGCACCTGCCCTGGGGCGTTTTATTTAAACCCTTCTGCTCGGTAATCTTTCCCGGGAGGTGCTGATTTTTCACTCGGTTTTGGCGTGAGAGCATTCCCCCTTTCCTGTTTTCCCTTCTCTGCCTCTTCGGCTGGGCAGCAGCGAGAGGAGATGGGAGTGTGAGTGGCAGAGCCCAGCTGTGGATGGGAATGAAAAACATCCTGTTTGTTTGTATAAACAGTGAGTCAGTTTTACTGATGAAAATGCTCTCAGCCAGTGGTGTTCCCAGCAGAAAAGGTCAGAAGTGGCCGAGGAAAGAGTTAAATATTGGTTGTAGATGAAATAGGAAGGGGCAGATTCTGGAGTTAGTGGAAGGAAAAGTATGTGACCAAACAGCCTTTGAAGTCTCTGTGATGAGGCAGCTTAGGTTCTGTTCCCTCACGTGTACGATTGTCAGAGGTGTACGTGGTAGCCAGGTACATAAACTTTTTTGGACTACTCTACCAGCTGAAAAGTCTTAGAGCAGAGCTATGAAGTGAGAAGGAGGGGGAGAGGTGCAGGTGAGATGGCAGGGGTGGTAGACAATGACAGCCCAGGGACTGTACATTAAAAGGTCGAGAAGAACAAAGAGTGCCCAGAATATAGGACAGCAGAGAGAGATTTAAATACTGCAGAGGAGGAAAACCCATTTAGGGTCCCATGCATCCAGCATCTTTTAACTGCAAGACATAAATGAGATGGAATAGGAGATTCTTCCAGAGATGATGTGTTAAGCTACAGAATTGCTGTTCAGTGAAGAGGAGTACAAACGTTGTTTAGGTTGTTAAAGGTCCTGTAAGCCCATGGAAAGTGCAGCTTTTGTTCTGTGCTGCCCAGTGAGGCACATTTAATTTCCAGGTTCTCTACCTGTGACTGTGGCTTGGTGAGAACCCCTCCCTGCTCTGCACTGAGATTCTGCCTGACTCCAGTCATTGTTTGGTGTATTTGACATTAGTTACTGGCAAGCACTCACTAAAGAGAAGCAGAGTAAAAAAGCAAAACGACTCTTCCTTTCTGGAAAGGAATGGTCATTAAAGCGGTGAAGGTGAATGCATTTCCCTGGTGTTTTTTTCTGAAGTGACTTAAAAGCAGCTCCTCTGAACTAGAGAAAAGGATGAATGCAGACAGCCACTGCTGGCACGGGTGCCACCCTGGCACCTTTGCTGTTGAATCTCTGTGGAGTGGGGAGATAAACTCTTTGAGTGGCATTGCACAGCTGTGTGTGAGTAGTATTGTGTGAGCTGGCAAGTGGCTTGAGCCAGTGTGTGGATGAGGGACATGAAAGGTTTTATGATAAAGTCAAGTGAGCAACTAAACCATTTAAGGGCTACCTAGGCTCTGGTGAAACAGGGAGAGGTTTGTGATAAGAGAATGGGCATCTAGAATGGCAAGATGCATTACCTGCATGTAATGCTGGACCTTGCCATGACAAATGGGATGTAGGTTTTCAGCAAACAGGCTGAGTCACAAACAGTTTTCTTCTACAGCAGTTTGTCTTTATGTTATCTAGAGCCTCCACCTTGAGGCTTTGGAGGGACTTGTACAAGTGAGCATTAGCTTTGTTTTGCAACCTAGGGAGGAGCTCAGAAGCAGCTGGAAAGTGGCAGGGAGTCAGCTGTCCGGTAGTGGGCAAAGGCACCATTTGAGAACGTGCTGTGGTGTGGGTGGGTGTCTGCAGAGTACAGTGCTTACTACAGTTGCCCATAGCAGATGGGTATTCTGCTTTGAGCTATATCTATTTGCTCATCAAGAGCAGTAATTTGCTGCCTTTTCCCTGCTTAACAATTTCTGTTTCTTTTCTAGGTTGTTTTCCTCCACCTCCCTGAGACCCCTCTTTCTCCTCAGCATGTCCCTTCTTGGCATCCTCTTGTTGGAGAAGTGGAAACCCAGGTTCCTGTTTGATTTCTCAGGTACGTGATGATCAGCACTGTAGATAGTGACACAGTTCTAGTGTTACCAGCTGCTGGGCTATGGCTTTGGCCCTTCCTAGACTCTCTCAGTGGTCATTCCTATTTAAACTGCAGGTCCAGGTACTGGTGCTGCCTCTTACCTGTTTGTGTCAGAGGATTAGGATGTATCCTAATACTCTGGGAATGGGGGAGAATTGCTCCCAGTGCTGAGAAATTCTGGGAGTAGCTAATTTTGAGAGTGACTAAGGGGCCCAGCTAGCTTGCCAGGGAAGCTAGTGACAGGGATGATATGTTTCTGCTATGTCCTTTCTCTTCTGCAAATGTGGCAAAAAGATCTTTTCAAGTCTGAGCGCATAGGGCCAGCTGAGCTGAGGGAAGGAAAGGAGGGGATGGAAGTGTATTGGTTTTAGTTAAGTTCAGCATGGATTTACACCCTGAGAGAAGCAGAGCAAATGAGAGCCACTTCTTGTTGGCAGGTAGCAGAGTGGATGATGAGGTCTGACAGCAGCAACAGTTAGTGTATTGACCTGTACTGAACAGCATCTGATCTCCAGCTAATCAGTGAGTCTGATCACCTGTCTTATCTTTCCCATTTATTGAAGAGTCTGTGCCAACATTAGACAGAAAAGCAGCAATTAGGCTCATAAAGATGATAGACATGGATTGGCTGCTGTCTTCTTTGAGTGCCTCCTTCTTTGGAGTTTATTAAATGATGGAACCCAGACCTGCCCACTGCATCTACTGCTACTGTTCAAAGGCAGCTCAGGGCCCTCCATCCCTGCCTCTCTACTCTAGGGAGAGTTTCTGAATGAAAGCCCCTCTATATCTGTGTTTGTAAGGTGCCCTTTATTTGACCTAAAATGGTACTGACTTAAAGGGTGCTTTCACAGAAATCCTGATAAGATTAGGTATGTGACAGCTGTAGTCTTGAAACTGTTTGCTTTGTGTGGTTCAGGTAACCAGGCAGTTAAACTGGACTGGCCAATTTAATTTCCTGCTTATTCACTTTGGTTTTTCAAGGGAATAGTTTAAAGCCAACCCAAACCGCCTCGCTTGAAACATGTCCAGAAATGCAAAAGCCTGGTGTCCAGTACAGAATGGTGTCATTGAGGCAGGTGGGGGTGGAATCATTCCAGCAAGTACTTGGCCTGTAAAAGTTGTATTGTCATAGAAGAAATAGGAAATTCATACTGAAATCAACTTATATGATGCAGAGCCATGAAGAATGAAAAAGAAAAGCAAACAAAACAGCAACACCAGGAGTTAGGCTCATCCTATGCCATCAGCTCTGCTGGAAGTCAGTGCACATCCCACTGTATCTCTTCTCAATGTTCTTCACATATTTCACTCCTTCCTGCTTTTCTGCTGCAGACAACAGGGACACCTTTCTGATGTGCCTGTTAAGGTCACAGCCCTGATTTTGACGTGATCCACTGGACCATGTTTCCTTTGCTTCCGCAAGGAAGGAGTGGTGCTCTGTATTCCTGAGGAGCCTCCCATTGAATTGGTACTCCTGAACACTTAGGGGTTCTTGTTTGGTTCCCACTTCCTGCTGAAGCAGAGCTGCAGCTTTGTGGCTTACCTCCTTAGTGCTTCCTGTAAGCCTTTTCTGAAGTTCTGGGAGATGGTTCAGTACCATACCTTCAAGAGTCAGCACGTACATACACAAACCTCACCTTGTGACAGTTGTGTATGTCTCAGATGACTGCTTATAAGATGACTTCTGAAGGAATGCTAAAACCTCAGCATGTATTCTGCAGTTACTCACACACTATGATCAGGGTCACACTAACAGCATCAAGATGTGCAACTTTTTTAGGTCGTTTCAGAAGGGAGTGCATATTTTCAGCTCCCATGCAGGGTATTTTCTCAATATCTACATGGAGTTCTATGTAAATATTATTTAAGGACTTAGGAAGCATCTCCAATTTCACCTGAAATGAGTATCAAGTAGGGATGTTTTCGGTAGCATTGCTGTTTGGCAGCTGTGTTTTTGTCAGTCCAGGAGAGTGCAGTGTGGAAGAGCTCTAGCAAAAGTTGTGTTGAAAGTGAATGCTAGTACTCCTTAAAAAGGGCCCCTGCTTTCTAGTTAAGGTTTACACACAGATGAAGAATGTCCCTTGGAGAAGCGTTGAAAACCTGTAAGAGCCAAGGAATCCATCAGCAATAATTTGTCAGTACCAACATGTAACCTAAACTCCTGCATGGCTTTCTGATCTCTCAGAAGAGTCTGGTGTATGTCAAGTGATTTGTATTAATCCACAGTCCAGTGTGAAATGCTGACAGAAAGATTTCAGCCAGTTACTGATGATCTGAGGCCAGCTCTGGGTGTCCTGCTTGCCATCTTAGTTGTACTGGTGCTTGACAGTATTTCAGCACAGGTTAGAGTTAAGCCTTAACTAAGGGACCATTTCCTGTTGGAAATGCTCTAGGTTTTTTGGGCTTGGGCTGTTCTTACAACTGGTCTAAGACTCCAGTGCTTTGAGATGGTCAGCAGGCAGACTGCTCTACTACAGGAAGCAAAATACTGTTGATCTTAAAGACAGCTTGTGTTTTGCCAGATAGCTGAAATCACGTGAAGACCCTGCAGCCTGCTGAAATGTTCTGCTCCCCAAAGTGTCTCTGAAACCTTCAGGATCAACTGAGGAGAATTGTTTCACTCCCTCTGCTGGTGTATTTTGGATGTCTTGGATGACTGCAACCAGTCGGAGAGGAGTGGGGTTCCTGCGCCATCCCACCTACTGTGTTGCTGGCACATCTGTCCAGCAGAGGTGGCAAGCATCCCAGCTCCTCATTTGATACACTGTACAACTGGTGTATCCAGCCCCCGCAGACTGGCCAGTGCCAGATGTAATGTATTTGGTGATTTAGCGCAGGTAATAGATGAGGCTTAGAGATAGAGCTGGATTTCTGTGTGCTGCGATTAAGCAGCTTTAGATTCCTGAGCACAATAACAAAACACAGCAATGGCGGTTGCAGGAGAGAAGCAGCTGCCCTCTGGGGGTGGAGCTGCATCCATAATACTCACACTGCAGCCCAAGCTCTCTCTGAGAGCTGCCCCAGCCGCCATGACAAATGCTCGTGGGCAGAGGAGCGAATGGGCAGCCCGGTCTGAGAGCAGTTGACTCCTCTTGTCAGGCCTGATTGCTGGAAATCTGGGTCACGCTCTCAAAGAATCGCCTCCTCCCTGGGTGGTTGGCCTCCTGCTCCACTGTGCGAGCCGGCTGGTGCAGTGCCTGCAGCGGGAGGAGGAGTCTGGCAGACTTGGCCCAACATCTCTGTCTTGGGAGAACAGGGCTGCTACAAGCAGTTGGTCTCTTCTGTGGCTTGAGCTGGATGGAGTCTGAAGTCTCACTGGGTGATTGCGGTGATGGTTGTTCACCTCTTTGGTGCATTTCCCTGAGAGAGTCACTGCCACTCTTGGACTTTGTGCCTGGCTGATGGCTCCAGGGAGGATTCAAACCCGTTTTTTCACACATTGCCTTTCCTTAGCCCATTTCTAACTATAAGCCTGGTCTCTGAAGTTAAACTCTCCTCCTTTATTTAGTTCTGTGTACATGGTGCTGTGCAGTGTCGGGGACAGGGTTAGGGTTATAACCTCATGCACCAAGTTTGCTGCTGGTCAGACAGCATCAAAGATATATCAGTCTCTACCAGCTCTAGGACAGTGGGTGGACTGGTACAGGAGGGTAGACCTCAATGAGCTATCACAGCATGAACAGGCCATTGTTAAATGCAGGAGACTTACAAAGGCTGTGTTGATAGAAGAGCTTTGGTTGAGCCCGGTACATCCTGAGACACCAGTCAGCTTGCCAGGATATCCAAATCTGTGAGCAGCCACGCTCATGAATTTCAGTAGTCGTAGAAATTTTTTTTCTCAGTGTATCTAAAAGCAGAGCATAATCATACATGACCTCTACTACTGAAACACCACTCCTTTCTTCAGTACTGCGTGAACTCAGTCCCTGTTTGATCATCACTGTGCAGAGAGGAGTGGGAGAGCCTTTCCCTTGCCCTTATCCAGAGTGACAGACCTTAGCAGTACAGTTATATCTGTGCCTGGCACAAAAGGCTGTCAGGGGACATAAAAGAGCCCTAAAATTAGAAAATTATGCACAAGACTGCTATTTGTTACTTAATTCCGTGGGAGAGGATGGAGACAGCAGGGACATCTCTGGTATTTGTACACAGCATCCTGCCAAGGACTAGGCTGGTCAGTGGGAAATGCAGCTCAGACCTCCTGGTGCCATGTTTAGCTCCGAGATGGAAGCTGAAGCTTTGCCCAGCTCCAAAACTGTGCTGGCAGCCCCCTTTGAATGACAAGTGCTGGCACCCACTGTGTGAATGGCACTGCCCAGACATGTGGAACACCAGGAAAAGCTGCATGATCCCTGGAGTGGAGAGTCCCATGTAAGCACCAGAATACGCCTCAGATATGAGTGCCCTGCCATGTGTGTGTTGGGTTGCAAGGTGTGCTGGGGTGCCCGCAGACCAGTGCTCTGCTGCTCCAAGTCTGCAGGTATGCTTTGCTAAAGCCTTTGCAGCTCAGGCTCGAAGCCAGTGATTCCTGCTTGCGTGAGAGCACAAAGAAGGTCCCCAGGGTGCATCCCTGACTAAGGATGATACATCTCCAGCTCTGCTCTGTTCAACTGGTAACAATGTCAGGTTGTATTTTTCACTTGGCTGACTAATCTACTGTGTTCTCTCTACAGCACAGCCATCAGAGGAGCCAGGAGGAGAGAGGTAAGCTCACAGATATGTTCCTTGGTGAGTGGGGAGAGTGGGGAACCCTTAATTTAGTATGATGATCTCACGTGTCCTTTTCTTCTGCTGTCAATAAGCTGCATGGCTCCTGCTGTGAAACACTGCTAGCGACTTCTGCACTGGGAGCTGCTTATCAGCTCAGGAGCCACAGTTTGAGACTCTGGGGAAAGCTAGTGTTCTTGCAGTAGCAATAAAGCTCAAGTACTTCTGATGTTAGGAACTCTTAGGTTTCTTCCCTGAATCTGTCCTGAACTATTTTAAGAATCCTCCAGTGAGAAGGAGATCACTGAGTCTGACTTCACAGGCCGAATGTGCTCTCTCTGGTGGCGTGGCTTGCATCCTTGGCCGTGATTGTAGGTCTGAGCACCAAATTCTGGCTACCTTGGACTTGGTGCCAGAGGAGGCCACAACTGGTTCCACCTCCAATGCTTCTGTCTGTGTGGCTTTAAGTAAACAGCTTTGCGTCTTGGGCTTGTCGCATGGGGATTCTGTGGCATGGTATCTGCTACTGCTTTGCTCAGGTGTCTCTTGGCTTTCTTCCTGATTAAAGGGAAAAACTGTCTCCAATTCAAACATCTTCCGTAGTTCAGTTGAAGATGCAGTCAGTATTGTCAAGCCTTTGGTAGGGAACTCTGCTTCCTGGTGCAGCTGTTCCTTCCCCACTCAGGAAAACAGACCATATTCAAAGATTGTCTTCTTGCTCTTATCTGTCTCTAGTGAGGGGGTGACTTCAGGGGCACAACCTCACCTGCTCAGTGTCCCTGAGCTGTGCCACTGTCTGGCAGAGAGCTGGGTCACCTTCAGGCTGTACCTGCAGGAACTGCTACAGTACAAGAGGCAAAATCCTGCCAAGGTAAGCTGGAGATACCTACTCTTCTGTACAGGAGCTTTTATTTCCATTACTAGTGCCTAAAGAGATGGGTGAATGTAAATTCAATATTTTTACAATTGCTATCCCTCTCCAGTATTTACTGTTCATTCCTTGCATATTCTATGCCATGGGAAGTTTAAATAATGAGTAATTGACTTCCGGTATTTGTAAACTGGAGCTGAACTTAACCCCTCCTGTGAATGGCTTGCTGTACTTAGTTTCATTTCTTAGTATGCAAAAGAAGCTCTTAGATTGGGACTGGGGAGAAAAAAAGGGAAGCCTACAGTCTCTGGCCCTTTCACGGGTTCCATTCTTAAGGTGGTCCTATTTCACTAGCCAGGATTGTACCTAGCAAAGTCCAAACGCAGTGCTGTTTCCTAGCGCATGGAAATTTGTCATTAAACATGTTCTAATGGCTGTGATGTATGTTGTTTGGAAAGGGTTTGTAGACAGGAGCTGCCTTAGCATCACAAAAAGTAGGACAGACCAACCACTAGGATTGTGTCAGGCTTCCTGGCGTTCAGTGTGCCAAAAGGAGTGGGTTTCTAACACTGCTTATTACTCCTTTTCTGTCCCAGCCACAGGGAGTAGAAGACCAGGTCCAAAGATGCCCACAAAGAATGAATTCATTGGGAGCAAAGCCCATAGAGGAACCTTAGCTTTTGCAGACCCTCTCCATTAGGAATTAAACTCTTAATTGCTGGACATAGTCCATATCTGAACGCATGCCCTGGTTTGCAGATTGTCTGTTCTCACTTCCCCCCTGCCCCCAGGAGAATGTAAGACAATCCATCAAGGCTGCACCATTATAGTTCACTTTTTCCAGAGGAGAAAGGTCCTAGTCTGATGGAAGCATGGGCTCTGCTTATGCTTCTGCCATCTGGTTTATGGCGCAGCAGCGGCACAGCATCTGGTAACTGTAACAAGTTCCTGTCTCTGTCGGGACAATACACTTTTCTCCTGAAATGCTGAGCTCTACAGAGAAATTTACAAGTGGCAATTTGCAATATCCCATCGTATCCTCAAGGAATGTAATTTACTTCATAAAGAACTGTCTGATAAAGTTTTGATTTGTTTTATTGGGGCATTGGGTTACCTTAGTCATCCTGCGCTTGAACCTCTAATGCTTACAGCTTAACCCAGCCGAGCTGTCCGAGTTGTGACTGTCAGCACCTGAATGTACTTGGTGCAGAGCTGGCTGACTGACTTGGTTAGGACCATCCCTCATGTTGCACTAAATAGGTTTCTGGCATTGGTTGCATAGATGTATCTCTGCCTCTTGTCACTTGTGTTTGTTCCTCTCTCTTCCTTCAGTTCTGCATGAGTGTCTGTTCAGGCTGCCTGATTCTGGCTATAGTTGGACACTATGTTCCAGGCATAATGATCTCCTACATCATTTGTGAGTATAAGCAGCTCTCTTGTCTGACTTAAGCTGAGACATGACCTAACTGTGCTGTTGATAGGCTGGTAAAAGCAGATTTGTAGTTTTCTCAAGGGGATCTGTGCTAGATGATGAATCAATTTACAGGGAATGTGTTCCAGGAAGTCTCTGTAAGCGCGTGCATGCAGTATGACTGCAAAGGCAGGAGAGGGAGCCGTGACTAAGACGTTGGTGCTCTCTGTTCCCCACAGCTGAGGCTGTGCTGGCCTAGGCTCCAGGGAAGCAGGAAGCTACAGTCTCTCAGTTCCTTACGTGGGCAAATCCATATCAAAAGTGTTGTTAACAAAGCTGCATGTTGGATAAATAGGCCATTTTCACAGCATCGTGAGTCCCTAATAACTCTGTTCTGGTGCTCTGCTGCGAGCGCATCTACATATGAGCTCTATGCTGCTACCCTTATTAAAGTTTTGGTAATACTTAGTTTTAATTCTCATTTAAGCTCGTTTCAGGGCTTCTGTTGCATGTTGAAGCTGGGGTGCAGTGGCTGAAGAGAAGGGCTTACGCTTCATCTTAACATAAATCTGTATTCTATCTAAGATCTGGCAGTAAAACCTGGTTAATCAAGCAGCTTTGCAATGAGTAAGAAGAGCCATGGATGAGGATTTATAGGCAGTCAGATGGGAAAGCACGTGCCATTGAAATGTGTTTCCCTTGATGCAGACTTTCTCAGTGGCACCACAGAAGATTTGGGTTGTGCTTGATCCGTCTCTCACACTCCCTGCATTCCATGTCCACAGTGCTCAGCATTCTGCTCTGGCCTCTGGTGGTCTACCACGAGCTGATCCAGAGGATGTACACACGTTTGGAGCCTGTCCTGATGAAACTGGACTACAGTATGAAGGCAGAGACGCTGCACCACAAGCATGAGAAGAAGAGTAAGAACTCACCTTCTCTCTGGCTTTTTTTGGTGCTGTATTCTTAGGGCGGAGCCCTAGCAAAAGGACAATAGGAGACCATGTCTGCCAGCACTATGCGGTGAAAGGCTGCAGAGGAGCAGGGGAAAAGAGATGGAAACTTAAGGGTTATGGGAAGAGCAACTGTGTGCTCCCAGATGATTCTGAGAACAGCGCATGAGAGTAACAGATTATGCTTGTCTCCAGAAACCCTGTGCACTTTCAGAGGGGAAGTAGGGGAAAGTGATGTATAAAGAAAATTCCTTCAGTGTCATGTAAAGCCTTTTTTTCTCTTTCTCACAGAGCGACAAGGGAAGAGCGAGCCTGCAGCAGGTGATGAGCCAACAGCAGAGACGGAGAGTGAGAGTGAAGCAGAGCTGTCAGGCTTCTCCCCAGTGGTAAGAGCACAAAGAGCTTAGCAGGAGCCAGTCCTTCCACTCTGGTCTACAGCAGCTTGAAAGCCAAGGGGTGGTCTGAGTACAGCAACAATGATAACACACAGCAGAACAATAAATCACTTCTTTGCAGAATTCTAAGAGGAGAAGGGCATATGTTTGAGGAAGGCCATCGTCTCCAATCTGGGTATTGAGAATTCAGTGCCACAGAGCTGGTGATGTCGCAGCAGGGCTGGGCCAGCCGTGCCCCAGCCTCCTTCTGACCTCAGAATTACTTTGATGGTTATGCTTCATGCTCAGAGAATGTGAGTGTCTCCTGAAGAAATTAACTCCCCTGCTGTAATGTGCAGGGGCTCCTCAAAACTGGAAAAGGGAGTTGAGCAGCTCTAGTGTCTCTTACACAGTTCTCTGCTTTCAGACAGATTGTGTGTGACCTTTTTTATATTCATACCACAGAAACAAACCAAGCGTCTTTCTTTACAGCAGCTCGGGGCGTGTAGCTGGGCTGTGAGGTGGGAAGCTTGTTTCCAAAGGAATGTGGGTACTTGAACCACTGCTTCTTGTAGAAGGCTTCCTTGCCCTTGGTATGAATGCGAAAGGAGAGAGGTGTTCTCCTTGGTAATCCCAGGAGAGGAAGAAGGATCAAAGCCTTCTGAGACTCCTACAGTCTCATCCCATCTTGTGCTGCCTCTTTTGTGTTCTTCACTGAGACCAGGCAAACCTTTGGGCAATGATTTATTGCAGGAAAGCCAGTGAGCTGAGACTGCCCTTCCCTCCAGTGCAGGGAGCACTTTGCCAGCATACTGTCCCTCCAGCAAGGACTTCTGCCTGGAAGGTCTGGAGGTGCCCGTAGGCAGCACTGGTACTTCGATAGACAGGAATTTGTCTCTCTGCCTTCATCCCATGCAGGTGGATGTGAAGAAAACTGCCCTGGCACTGTCAATCACAGATTCTGAGCTCTCTGATGAGGAGGCTTCTATCCTGGAGAGTGGGGGCTTTTCTGTTTCAAGGGCTACCACCCCACAGCTGACGGACGTTTCTGAAGGTACATGATGGGACACCTTGATGCCCCCTTATCTTCTGTGTTTTGCCCGAGGAGAATGGATCCTACAAATGGGAGGACAGGGAGAGAACCCAGCTATTTGCATGGGAAGAGCATTGAAAGGAGAAAAGAAAAGCAGTGCAGCATGCCCTGACTTCATGACTGATCATAAGATAGTCCTAAGTGGACATCTGCCTCTAGTTACTGCCCCACAAAGCAATGCTGTCTTGTGACTCCAGCAAGGGAGCAAGGCCACCCACAAAGTCCCACAGAAATAGCTGAATAGGATAGTCACACACCCATACATGATGCTGAGTGAAACAGGTCAGACTTACTAGCTCAGAGAAGGACTGGTTAGTGGGGAGGAACATGGAGGTAACCACTCAGTGGCCACTTGGGTATCTGGGAAGGAGCAGGCAGGTGATGTGCTGTAAGCACAGTTTCCCTGACCTTGGGGGTTTTAATGGGGGGCTCTAGATGCAGAGAGCGTGAGGTGGAGCAAGAAGTCCTCTCTGAGCGCAGAGCACATAGAACAGGATCACAAAAGAAACATTCCACGTGAATCATGCCACTGGCAGAAGGGAATAACTGCAGACCACTTCCTGCTGTACTCCAAGGATGGGGAAGGTACCTGAAAGTCAGCTGTGGTGTGTCAGCTGGGGGAAGATTGGTGGGAGGTCAAGGTGAGGGAACCTGTACCTTAATGCTGGTGCCTTTCAGACCTGGATCAGCAGAGCCTGCACAGTGAACCGGAGGAGTCATTTTCCAAGGACCTGGCAGAGTTTCCATCCGTGGAAGAGTATCATTCCAGAGACCTGGGACCACAGAGTGATGAAGACGCGTTTGGTGTGCCTCTGGGTCCTGAGCTTGCCCATGCTGCCTGTGAGCTGGACTCAGCAGACAAAGAGGCCACGGACTCTGACCTCTCCATCCTTCGCCTTGCGTCTCCTCTCCATTTTGTAAATACGCACTTCAATGGGAGTGGGCAAGTGGCAGGAGGCAACGCAGAGCCAAAGACTGTCCCTGCCCCAGGCCTGGGCATCTGCATTAACACGCTGAGCGAGGAGATCGTCACCACTGCCATCACCACAGCAGTGCAGAACACCCTCTCTGCCCTCCTGCGGTCCTCGGAGGCCAGTGAGGGGCCCTCCCTCTCTGAGTTCCTCCCCACCGAGCCTGAAGAGAAACTGAGCTTCCAAGCACACCTGTCAGAGAGCGAAGTGGTGGAGACAGAGACAGAAGCTTCACCGGAGGATGAGGAGGAAGCAGATGACTTTGAGCTACTGGATCAGGGGGAGCTGGAGCAAATGGATGTAGAGCTGGGGTTCAGAGAGGAGCAGGAGGCACAAGAGGCTGCTCTGTCTCCCTCCTTTCCCATGCTTGCTGAGCTGCCAAAGCAAGGAGATGAGGAGGAGGCAGTGATGACAGCAGCATCCATGTCTTAGGTCTTACCTGTGCACCCCCTCTTCCTCCATCATCACTGGAAAGAAGGAAAAACTCACACAGTGAACGTGCAGTGGGTTTTTAGATGTTTGTGTTGACTGGGATGGAAACGCATCAGTGTTAATGTGCTGTGTCTGGAATAATGAATCCTTTCCATCCTTCTAGAGCCTGGCCTTCACTGGCTGAGCAGGAGGCCCTGCAGCTGGGGAGGAGACGGCTCCTAGAAGCCTTATGCCACAATTGAAACACCAACCCCAGCAAATGCTTCTTAGTAATGGTGCAGTATTTCAGTCTGTCTTCTGTTTGTCTTTCGTTTTGCACGCAGAGTACCGAGCTAGCTGTAGCTGCTGCTAATACCCACATCCCCAGTAGGACATATGCAATCTTATTTTATTGGGTTTTTAAATGGCTAAAAGTGTAAATAATTTTAACTTTCATTGGTTTTGTCTGGGGGGAGGGATGGGGTGGGGTGCACAGTCAAACGTGGCTCTCAGGGGCAAGCAAAGGGAAAGGGGTCTTTGGAGCAGAGGGTAGCAGTAAGGGGAGAAAGGCAGACGGGTGTTGTGCAGAGAGACCCCTTCTGCAGACTGTTACTGTCTTTTGTGTCACTGCTGGAACAGGGTGTTGTGCGATACCTGCTTTTTTTCCCTGTCTCATTTGAGTTCTGTTACTGGGTGGCTGTGGAGTTGATTTTTTTGCAATCAATGAAATTCACTCCTGGCCCTGTTCAGTACTCCAGTTTCTTGCTGCCGTGGCATCTCTTGCCTTCCGCACCACTGACCCTTCTAGCACTCCATCTGTGCTCTGCTGGGCATCGTAGCATGGCACCTGGAGACTCCGAGGTGGCTGGAATAGAGCCAGGAGCTCTGTTACACCGCAGGATCCGTCGTTTGTGTCCCTTGGGGCAGGGGAGGAAGGCTGAAGGGAAAGATTCGAGCTTGTCCCATGGGGGCAGAGACACCTCTTGCTGGCCCGGCGGCGAAGGATGGCTCTGGCGCTGGCCCTCGTGGACTCCGCCTTGCCCTGAGCCTTCCCTCAGCGCCGGGGCAGGTCTCTGGAGCTGGTCTTCCCGCGGGTCCCAGCGGTGCTCCCGGAGGAAGGGCATGCGGAGGGGTTGGGGGGGCCGCCCGGAGCCGCGGGGCGGGGCGAGGCCCGCCGGGGCGGGGCTGTGCCTGGTTCCGCCCCGTGACGCCCCGCCGGAAGCGGGCGCGGCGGAGCCGCAGGTGCCGGTGGCGGCGGTGCCGCCATGGAGTTCCCGGACCTGGGCGCGCATTGCTCCTGGCCCGCCTGCCAGCGCCTGGGTGAGCTCCGGGGAGTGGGCACGGCTCGAACGCGGGCGAGACGGCCGCGGCCTTGGGCCTGGGCGGCACGGACTGGGCAGCCCGGCCTGCGGGGAGGCGGCGGGGCGGCGCCGGGCGCCCGCTCGGTAGCAGGGCATGAAGGGCGGGCCGTGTCGCCCGTGCTGCCCTTGGCAGAGGGGTCTCTGGTCCTTCCCGATGCCCGCGGGCACCCCGCTAGGGCGGGGCTGGCTATCGGTGCCGGTAGACGGGGGTTTCCGCCGGTGACTCTGTCCACGTACGTGGCTCTACCCGGGTGGGCAGCGGCTCTTGCCCGGGGATAGCGGGGCAGGGCCTGGGCAGGCACTCCCGCTGCCGGTGCTCAGTGCTGCAGGCTGGGGAGGCCGCACGCGGCAGGGCCGCTGGTGCCCGTCCATACCTCGGTTATCCCGGTGGGCGAACCCCGTGGCGTCTGTGGCAGCATCGCTTCCCACCGGTTTGAGGCTGGCAGCCCACGGGGAGCTCGATGTGATTCAGGATACTACTCCTGATCTCGGGGACGGCACGTTTTGAGGAGGAGCCTTGGGTATTTCTGAAGACGTGGCTATGGACTTGCAGCCCTTTTGTTTCCGTGCTGGGAGATGAGAGGTGCGGCCCTGGCTTTGCCGCGGGTCACTGTTGTACCTTCGGGAAGTCGGGGAGGCCCCCGGGATGCGGGTGGGCGATGCTGATCTCCATGCTCTCTGCCCATGCCATATCCCTGCTCCTAGACTTCCTTCCTCTGAAGTGCGATGCCTGCGAGCAGATCTTCTGCACCGACCACATCGCTTACGCCCAGCACGATTGCACCTCTGCCTACAAGAAGGTAAGTGCAGAGAACAGATCTCTCTTCCTGCATGGAGCTGCTGAGCTTTTCTAGCCACTGGTCATAATAATCTGTGGCAACTTTGGTCACTTGCACAATCCCCCTCGGGATGTATACTGAGTCTGAAGATGTCCCTGAAAGCCAGGATCTGCATCTCAGTGCTGCAAACATCCAGCCCTCCCTCTCCCACTGAGTGAAATGGTTTGGACATCTCCCAGTCATACCATCTTCCCTTCCCAGAGTGTATGTCTGTGCCTCTGCACCTGCTGTGCAAGCTGGTTGGAGGGTCATGAGCAGGCTCTCAAACTGCAGCTGAAGCTGTGGAAGCCATGGTAGGCAGGTCCTGAAAAGGAGAGAGATGACTGCGCAGCACTCGAGGTTGCCCAGCTACCTGCTCCCAGCTCCTTTTTGTTGTCTCCGCAGGATGTGCAGGTCCCAGTATGTCCCCTCTGCAACACCCCAGTCCCTGTGAGGCGGGGGGAGATGCCTGATGTTGTGGTAGGTGAGCACATTGACCGTGACTGCAAGTCTGACCCCGCACAACGCAAGCGCAAGGTGTGTACCAAGTGGTTCTGCCAGGTCTCTGACGGAGCCTGGGAATGGGATGAAAACAACACAGATTCAGCACTGCCTAGTGCTATCTCTGGCACAGGCTGATGGCAGGGAGGGTTGGTGAGCTGGAGGCGTGCACATCTGCAGGGCTTTGTGGAGGCAGTCTGGGACCAAGGTGGTGATGGAGTGGGGCTGGGCAGCCCCCTGGGATATAAGAATGGGAAACTGCATGCTGCTATTAGGAAAATGCAATTGGCAATTAGCTACCCCATCTTGCTAGGATATGAAATTGCTGCAGGGAGCTGATTCTGCAGGAATGCAGCCCGGCAGCAGCTGGAATGCCCTGGGCTATCCCCACTGCACTGGCATGGAAGGCAGGAGTTCCCTAGGGAAGGCACTCTATCTCCTGCTGTGCATTCTGTGGTTGTGGAGACTCTTGTCTATGGAGACTGAAGCACCAGTGAATTACTAATGAACTGTGTAAAGAAATTATTCAGAGACATCTAAAGAAAGTACTCAAAGATGAACTTGAGAGCCTTGCAGAAGATACACTGGTGGGGAAGGCTGGTCAGTGCCCAGGGCCTGGCATGGAGAGAAGGGACAGCCCCAGCCCTGCAGCATGTGCTCCTTTTCACCACTGCCGTGTCATCTTTCAGATCTTCACCAACAAGTGTTTGAAGCCTGGCTGCAAGCAGAAGGAGATGATGAAGGTGATCTGTGACCAGTGCCACAAGAACTACTGCCTCAAGCACCGGCACCCCCTGGACCATGACTGCAGTGGGGGAGGGCGTCCCCTTTCCAAAGCAGGGTGAGGGCCTGAGAAGAGACAGGCTGGCAGGGGTGGGGCTGTGCTTGCCAGATGGGTGACAGGGAAGAAGCCCAGCTCCTCCCGACCCATTGTCTGGGACTGCTGTGTTCTCACACTCCTTGCCCTGTGTGGCGTGGTGTCCTCCTGTAGCACCAAGCACAGCAGAATGCACAGTCTCTCCTGCAGCAGAAGCTGTCAGTACTGCCTGCTGACTGCTTTGCTCTTGCATATTTGCCCAGCTCCTTATTCTGCTTATTCTGTAGCCAACGATTTCTGCCTGTCCTGCTACAGGATTTAAGGGAGGGAAACAGCACTTGAAACTCTTAGGAATAAAGCCACAGCATGGGAGGAAGAGGGGTCGGGGAGGTGTCTTGCTTATTGAGCTTCATCTCCCAAGGTGTTCAATGCCTAGGAATTGCTCATGATGGTAAAACAGTTTCTCACAGGTGTCCTATCTGTCCTAGGCACGCTGCAGTTACCAGAGCCCAGGCATCCTCCTCCAAAATAGTCACCGCATCAAGCAGCGGAGCTGCCCGGCCAGCAGACAGCTCCTCTTCTCCGGCCTGTGCCAGGTAGGGTGATGGCCTGACTTGTAATTCTGAGGTGGGCATGACCAGGCTCAGCTTGGCTCTCTGTGGAATGCCAGAGCAACAGCTCCCTGCTTCATGTGCCTCAGCAGGACTGATAGTTGTACCAGGGCTCCCTGCCTTGACAATAACCCAGCTTTTCTTCTGCTTGCAGGGGAGGCAGAGCAGCTGTGTCACAGACTCGCAGCACCTCCCCTCCAGCTGTCATGCTGCAGAATGGGCTGGTGAGTGGCTTGGCCTGGGCATTTGGGGTGGTTTCTGTGCCCTCTAGGAAGTGACTGCAACAAATGCTTTCTAGCCCACCCTCTGTAGGTGACTGTGCTCCTAGCTGGGCCTTCACTGCCAGACAGTGATCCTGAATGCTCTGTGGGAAATCAGAGCTTGGTCTAGTGCCTGCAAATGACAGCTCTGGGCTGCACTTGGTGCTTAGCTTTCCCCAGAGGGACAAAGTGCACCAGCCATTTTCCTTGGGTGTTTTATTTCTGTAGTACAAGCAAAGGCTGGAGAAGGAGACTGGAAGTTGCTTTCTACTGGTATTCTTGGCATATTCCTGCATTAGCAAGCAGGGATGTGTCCCCTTGGGCACATCTCTCCAGAGCTCCAGTTTTTTACTTTGGCTGTGTCTGGCCTCCTGGAGAGAGGAGATTTGCCCACCCTTGGCCAGGAAAGACTGTACCTGCTGCATGTGCTTCAGGGCTGCCTCCTGCCCCCCACCCTCGCCAAGCTGGTGACAAGGTGTTTTGTTTCAGAGTGAGGAAGAGGCACTGCAGCGAGCTCTGGAGATGTCCCTGGCAGAGTCAGCCTGCAGCTCAGCACAACCACCCAGGTACAGCCCCAAAACACGTGGTGTGGTGTGGTGTGTTGTGCACCCACCCTGTGTGTGAAAGGTGCCTGGGGAAGCATCATGTGGCTCTGGGATGACATTCCTCTCGGCACGTGTTTCCATATGATGCCTCTCTGTGGCTGCGCGGAGAAGAGTCCAGAGCCATCAGGGAACTCTGTTCAGCAAGCAAGCCCTCAGCCCTAGGGGTGCTGGTAGGAGACACTGACACACAGAGTAGGGCAAACCATTGTTTGACCACTTGTCAGCTAATTGGTTTGGCTGGAGTATGATAGGTGGAGTAGGGATGTTCATGAAGGACACCCAGGAGCTCGTGTCCCCAGGCACAGTGCCCAGTGCTGCTAAAAGCACTGTCTTAGAGACTGGACTTAACATGGCTTTCCTTGGCCCAGATTGTTGGCTGCCAGCCCCAGCTGGATCCTCTGCTCCCTCCCCAGCCCCATGGCTGTTCAGAGCGATCCCCAGTTGCTCCCTGCCCTTAGATGTGCTGGGGAGTTGCAGTGAGATGCTGAAACCCAGAAGGGCTCTGAGCACTCAGCCCATGAGCCTGAGGAAGGCTGAGGCACACAATGCACTACTGTCCCAGCAGCACACAGGAGGAGGAGGATCTGGCACTGGCCCAGGCACTGTCAGCGAGTGAAGCCGAGTACCAGCAGTCGCAGCGGCAGGTGAGTGAGGCTGGCTATGGGCTCTGCTGTCGTGGGGTTGATCCTGGCCTAGCTGTGTGAGGGAGGGGGCCTCCCTGGGTTCTGCTTACTCTAGGCTCTGTCTAGGCTGGGTTTCCTCACCAGGAGGGCAGCCCAGCCTGGGGCAGTGACAGCATCACTGCTGAGCAGACAGCTCTGGGAACTTGGAGCACTGGATGGGCCCTCTTGTAGGAGAGAGGAAGATGTCTGTTTTCCCTTGCCCACTGTGTGCTTCTTTCTGTTCCAGGCGCACGGTTCAAAGCCATCAAACTGCAGCATGTCGTAGGCAGGTGAGGCAGGGTGTGCCAGTGGACATAGGATCCCGCTTGTGACCCGAGGAGCGGCTCTGGCCTACCACATGGATGCCGTGGGGTTCTGGCTTGGACACTGGTGCCAAGAGCCCCTTGCCAAGGACAGCTCATCTCCCTGGGAGCTGTAAACCACCAAATATACACTGACACTTCAGCCCTAGTACCTATATAAAATTAGTGCAGCAAATTGCTGATGCTCCTGGGGAGGTGAGGACTGTACAGGACAAAGCTGGGCACACACTGACCAAAGCAAGCAGCAGCCCAGGGTATGCGCTTACCCACAGTTGCCACAGCCATGTCCCAACACTGCTGGGACTGTGGGGTGAGGGCAGAGCTGTGTGGGGACGTCTCTGCATGCTCAGACATACAGCTGGGACGTAGCTGCCTTCTGTAGTGGGGTCTGGATTCCATGCTCTGGGGAGGGCCATGCCAGCCCCTCAGAAGAGAGCGAATGTGGCTGGGATGGTCTCTTGCCTGGGCGTGGCACAGCATGGCTCAATGTGCAGCCTCCCAGCAGCGTGAAGGTAGCTCCTTCCCCACTTCCCACACCCTTGGTGCCTCCCTGCTGTTTGCATGCACAAGAGCACATTGGGCCTTACTCTGCTCGGCTGGGGCACAGGACCTCTCTGAGACTGAATGGAGCTGCATTTCCTTCCTGGTTTAATATAATAAGTAACCTTGGCAGTGACTTGAATGCCAGTATTGCTCACATGGGATGGTTGCAGCTGCCTTTCTGCTGCTGGCTGCTCTCTGCTGCCCTAACTTAAACAGGGCCCTGTTTAAATGCTGCTGGGGTAGGAATGCCTCTTTCCTTCCAGCTGTGTTGCTAGGGATCCCCTCCTGGATAGCAGTAGCACAGAACTGCTCCTTACAAACAAAGCCCTGAGCCTAGAGCCTGGTTGGGTGGAGGGGATTTGTCCTGCTGGCCTCTTGCAGGGAGTCTGCAGCCATGCAGAGCTGTGCTGCTTTCCCACCTGCTACTGGAACCGTTCCTGCCTGCAGGGCTGTGCCTGGTTCTGCACAGGACTGGACTGTCCTGCTCTGAGCAGCTGAGGGAGGGGGGTTCAGGCTGGGTCCAGGGAATGCTGAGACTTGTCAAAGTGCTGCTTGGGAGAAAATAAAAGCATAGCACAAGGTACAGAGGTACCCAAGGGAGCAGTCACTTGGTGTCCAGCCCAGAGTGGCACATCTCTGTGGATGGTGGTTGAAGTGGGGGGGCACATAGGGGTGAGGGGACACCAGCTGACCTTCTCTTCCATTGCTGTTGGGGTACAGCCCCCTGCCAAGCTCAGCCCTTTGTGTGGGGATGGGGCAGGCACTGACAGCCTGATCAGCCCCTTGCCCGCCTAAGCCCAAGGAGCTCAGCCTTGCAGCAGAGCTGCTGGTTGACCCAAGCGCACAGGCACTAACCCTGCCTGCCCCCGCCAAGAGGCACGTACCCTGCCCAGAGCACACAGGCATGGACCTGGGAAGGACCTGGTTTAAGAAACTACAACAGCAAAACAAACATGTACAAATGTAGTGGAGTGTCCAACCAAGCCCCTGCAGCTCTGAGGCAGGCAGGGCCCCTGCTGGTAGCCAGCAAAAGACTCCCAGGCAGTGTGGGGGCCTGGACCCAAGTCAGTGTCACAGCAGAACTCCTGGTCATGTTCATGACACTTTCTTGCTGCTCTGGGGCTTCTCAGTATGGTGCTCCTTGCTCTCACCCTCGTCCCCAGTCTGCTGCTGCAGCCACATGCCAGCATACACGCCACCCTTCTGCAGCAGCTCCTCATGCCTGTGAGGAGAGCAGAGGGATGCAGGGTCCTGAGTAGGCCTCAGAGCCGGGGAGGGGATCCTGTCCCCCAGCCCTCCCCCTGTGCTCACCTCCCTCGCTCCACGATGTGCCCATCCTTAAGCACCAGGATCTGGTCTGCACTGACCACAGTGGAGAGCCTGCAGGAAACAGCGGGTGTTATCCTGACTTAGGAGGGAGAGGGTTCCTGAGGGTTTGCATGGTGCAGGAGATCCAGTCCCAGGGGCTCTCACCTCCTGAGCAGGGGGCAGGTCTTTGTGCCCCTCTGGGGGGATCTGGCCAGCACCTCCCAGATCAGCCCTTTCCCTTGTCCCTACCTATGTGCAACAACGATGGTGGTGCGGTGGGCGCAGACCTTGGCCAGAGAAGCCTGGATGTTCCTCTCAGTCTCTGTGTCAAGTGCAGATGTCGCCTGCAAGGGAAGGCACAGCATGGGGAAGAGACAGAGGCAGTGTAGGCAGCTGCTGGGCGTGGGGCTGCTGCAGAGCTGGGTAAGGCTGGGCTACAGCCATTGCTGTTACCTCATCCAGCAGGATGATGTGGGGACCCTTCAGGATGGTGCGCGCGATGGCGACGCGCTGCTTCTCGCCCCCACTCAGCTTCAGCCCCCGCTCTCCCACCTGCGTGTTGTATCCTGCAGGTACAAGAGCAGAAACATGGTGTGCTGGTGCCCTCTGAAATGGAGATGAGGTCCTGCTGCGACCACACAGCCACGTGGTGGAGCCTCAGCCCATCCCTGTCCAGGGGTTGATCTAGCCCTGGAAAGAAGGCAGGGAAAGGCAAAGCAGGACACAGAGTCATGCAAGTGTCCCCGTGGGACATGTCAACCAAGGATACCTGTAAGGGCAGCTAGAAGGTCTTAGGGGACCCTGGGATGGCAGGGGAAGATAGAGGGAACTGCAGGGGTCTCACCATCAGGAAAAGAGATGATGCGGTCGTGGATGTCAGCAGCCCGGGCTGCCTCCTGCACCTCCTGGTCAGTGGCCAGGATCCGTCCATAGCGGATATTGTTGGCGATGGTGTCATTGAATAGCACCGTGTCCTGAGGCACCACCCCGATGTGAGCACGCAGCGAAGCCTGCTTCACCTGGGAGCCAGGGGGAGAGGGCTCAGGCAGACGCACACCCAATGCTAAGATCCCTCCAAAATCCAATCCTACCCTCAGCCATGAGCCTTGTTCCTTGCAAGCTATGTGCTATAGTGTCGCCCTGCACCACAGACTCAGCTGCATCTCCACCCTGCAGTGGGGGGCCCAGTCCTTCCCAGGGAGCCCTGGTCAGTACCCAGCATTTCAGCCTGGGGTCCCAGAGTCACACCATTCAGCCCACTTCTGGCACAGCCGTCAGCCTGCGAAGGGGCTGTGTGCTCACCCCTGCCCTGGGGAGGTGCCAGTGCCTGCACTGATCAGTGCTGCGAGGCCCAGATGAGCTGGGTCCCACTGAGTCCTTGGAGGCCCTCCCCCCTCACCTGGGAGATGTCCTGCCCATCAATGCGGATGCAGCCGCCCTGCACATCGTAGAAGCGGAAGAGCAGACGGATGATGGTGCTCTTTCCGGAGCCTGAAGGTCCCACCTGCTCGCAGAGGTAAAGGGACTTGGAGATGGCACATTCCCAGCTGCTGGAGGCCAGGGCCTGGACATGAAAGGGCTGGCCCTGCTGAGGGTCTGTCTTTCCCACCTTCATATTTTCCAGCCTCTCTACCCTCATCCTTCCCTCCCACAATGAACTCATACTCAAAGTCCTGCTCTCACCAGAGCCAGGGTCTGCCCAGGCATCACAGAGAAAGAGACATCCTGCAGGATTTCCGTCCTGGAAGAGGGAGATGGAAAGGGGCTCAGGGCCACTCCATGGCCCCACATGCCTGTGCCAGGTCCCATAGCAGATTTGTCCCACCCTGTGCCCAGCACCCCATACCCATCTACATAGCTGAAGTGCACGTTCTCAAATTCGATCTGCCCAGCCTCCACGCGCAGGTCACTGGCGTTCACCACATCCTTCACCTGTCAAAGGAGAGGCGCAGCCTCAGAGCCAGCCTATCCCTAGGGCAGGACCATGGGCCAAGCCAGGGAGCAAAGTCCAGGAAAGGTGGCACCCACCTCCTGCTCCTCGTGGAACAGCTCAAACATGTTTTCCATGTCCACAAAGGAGTTCTGGATCATCCTGAAGAGGGCAAAGACCAGAGGGAAAGGTTTGGGGGAGCACATACCGAGAGGGGGACACCAGACATCTCCACAGCTCCCAGCACTACCTGTAGTAAGTCCCAAACCAGTTGAGTGGCGTGTAGAGCTGGATTATGTAGGTGCCAAAGAGGACAAAATCCCCCACCTGGAAGGGACAGAGTATAGGGGTCTGTAACCACCACCCCAAGGCCCCACCTCAGCAGGGGTCTGCACAGGCTGGCACCAGCCTTACCTGCAGCTTGCTTTCGGTGACAAAGTAGGCACAGAGCAGAGACCCTGCCAGCAGCCCTAGGCCAATGACCAGGTTCTGGGTCTGGTTGAGGAGGCCCAGTGAGGCACTGACCTTCCACTCTGAGACCTGGAAGAGACAAAGTCCTGTGGGATGCTGCTGCCTCCAAACCAGACCCATGGTGATCTCCATCATCCCCACAGCTGCCTGTGAGGTTTGGCTTCTTCACCCTTGGTGCTTCCAAAGGTGCTGAGCACCCTGTACCTGGTACTTGACAATGGCATCGTTAAAGCGGTTCACTTCGTAGTTCTCTGCATTGTAGTACTTCACCTACAGGAGCAGAGCTGGTATCAGCACCCAAGCAGTGCTCCGTGATCCCCCCCTCCAATGCCTACAGTACCGTCTCGAAATTGAGGAGTGAATCCACGGCCCGGGACTTGGCCTCATTGTCCCGCGTATTCATGTCCCGACGGTACTTGGTTCTCCACTCAGTGATGAAGATGGTCAGAGCTGTGGACGGGAGGAAGCTGCATTGGAAGGCTCCTGCCACCCCACAGCCTGGCAGCCCTGCACCCTGACCCCTCCCACTCACTCAGGTACAGGCTCATACACACGAAGATGATGAGGCCAAACCAAGCGCTGAAGACCGAGGTGAAGTAAATTATGCTGATGATGATATCCGCAATGGTGGGGACAATGCTGAAGACGATGTAGCTGAGGGATGGGAAGGGGGATGGGACATCATCAGCCCAGCTCAGTGGGGCTGCCTGGCCAACCCCCACCCACCACGGGCGCACTCTGACCTGAGCAGGCTGTTGATGCTGCTGGTGCCCCGGTCCACGCTACGCAGGACCTCACCAGTGCGACGCCCCAGGTGCCAACGCAGGGACAGCCCATGCAGGTGGGCAAAGAGCTGCACCTGCACCTGCCGGTTGGTGAACTGCTGCACCCACACCCACAGGAAGGTGCGCAGGTTGCTCACGAAGCCAGTGGAGCCTGCAGGGCAACATGGAAAGGTCAACCGAGATCAGTGCCACTGGGGTGTGCTGCAGACTTCAGAAAGCCCAGCTGAGAAAGGGGGACTTGGAATGAAGCCCACTCACTCTCCCTAACCTGGGATCAGCCCTGGTTGCTGATTCCAAGAGAGAGCAGCAGTGATGGGGCATATGGGCTTCCCTGGCCACCCCAGCACTGGTACGATGTGCCCAATATCATCTCTCATCAGTGCCCCATCCTTCCCAGTGGTCCTTACCAGCACCTCCACCTTGCAGGAACTTCAGCCCCACATAGCTGCAGACAGTCCAGGCCAGGGTGTGCCAGGGAGCGCCCACTGTCAGTTCATTCACTGTGGGAAATGTGCCAAGGGTCAGGATGGAGGGATGGGGAGCATCCCAGGATACCTGTGGGAACCAGCCCCAGCAGCCAGCACTGGACCCTGACCTCCTGGACTCTGCTCCTGCCAAACCCATGCAGCCCTCCAGGTCACTTCAACAGCCCCTGGCACTTGATGAGGCTGTGGTGAGCCTCACATGCCAAGCTCCAGGTGCCTCACCAATATTCTTGTAGTAGATGGGGACGAAGACATTGATGGCCCGCTCCAGCCCCATGAGTGCCATGCAGAACAGCACCAGCCCCTGCAGCAGGTGGTTGCCCTTTGGCCACATGTATGGCACCAGCAGCCGCAGCTTCCTCTGGAAATCCTTCCAGGTGGAGGTGGTCCTGCTGGCATCAGTCAGGAGTGGCTGGGGAAAAGTAGACCAAGGAGTCATTGCCCTGGTGCCCCAATCCAGCTGGCAATGGCCCTGGGCAACACCCCAAGAAAACCAGCCCCACTCCAGTGCCCACTCCATCTTCCAAACGAGGCTGCATCCTAGTGACAGCCAGCAGGGAGCTTGGGCAAGCCCAAACCTTGTTCCTCCCATACCTTCTGAAGATAATGATACCAAGGCAGCTGTATTTCCATTTTATCCCCAGCTCCTTCCTGGCCATATCTTAAAATTGCTTCAGTCCCAGGACTCACCTGGCTGTTTTCCACATCCCGCTCCTCCTCATTAACTAGCAGCATGTAGGGCTTGTGGGGCAGCCCCGGGGCCTTCATGCCCAGGACAAAGAGCATGAATGTGCAGATGTAACGCAGCAGCCAGAAGCCAAACTGCACCTGAATGGAGAGTGAGAGATCAGCATCTCAGCTGGCCCTCAGCACAACCCTGGGAATGGAATGGGTATGATCTGAGAAAGACAATGAGCAAGGGCATGGGGATGGGGTGCAGTGTGTCAGGGGACACCTCATGCAGCTCAGTGGGAGTCCCTGGTTGAGCACAGCACCTCAGGCAGCATCCAGATCCCTTCCTTCCTCCCCACCTCATCTGGCTCCATGCCCTCTGGCTTAATGTGCACCTACCCTAAGGGGTGCAGGGGAGCAAAGGGCTGTGGGAAGCAGGGAAACATCCCTACTTCTGCACCTGGGTCTGGGCCAGGTGGAAGCAGGACCTGAGCTGGGTGGGGGCATGGAGAGATGTGTGATAGCTGGACTTGGGACTGAAACATCTGGCAGATGTGTAGGTGCAACCCAGGACTGTATACACCCTGGGCTTGGCAGGTCATGACATACATACTCCATCCCCACACCATGATGCTGCAGTCCCTCCCACCCCCAAAAGTGCCTCCTTCACTTTCCCTGGCCACAGTCCCCCAGCTCACCTTCTGGTTGGTGTCCTCCAGTGCCCACCACCACAGAGGGCTCCTCCAACACACCAGGGTCAGGTTTTCAGCAGCAAAGGCCAGTGCCCAAAAGAGGAGGAGGACAGTGCCATGGCCTCGTGTCCGGTCATGGGCCAGCACCCGGGTATGCTCCAGCTGCAGGAGGGCAATGGCACAGCCCCAGCTGAGGGCCCAGAGGCAGGCATGCAGCAACATATACCCATAGAGATGTCTCAGCCCCACTCCTTGCCACAGCAGCCCAGCAAAGGGCTGCAGGGCCAGGAACAGGGACAGCAGGACCTGGCCACAGTAGAGGCGAGAGCGGGGAATGTACTTGGGTTCCATGGCACGGCTGAAGCGGGCGTAGCAGGCATACTGCAGGGCACCCAGCAACAAGCAGACGCTCAGCAGCACGGACGGCACCAGTGTGAAGAAGAAGCAGGGCTGGAAGCCCTGCTGGACCCAGGCCTGGGTGATGGAGTTGTTACCCTCACAGTAGCCCCCCAGTACGGCCATCCTGGCAGGTCACCAGCTGCAGAGAAAAGAGAGCCCAAGGCAAGGTTTCAGGATGGGCTGTGGTACCAGCTGCACAGAGGGACTCACAGTGGGATGGCATGGCCAAGCAGCAAGTGCCCTCATGGAGCAGGGGCAAGTACCACTGGACACGAACACACAGGACAGGCTGCATGCAGCACACACAGAGCACTGCATGCAAGCAGGGCCAGTTTTGCATGGGGATGGCCATGAGCACCACACCTGCTGTGTGCCCTGGACGGGGGCACAACACTAGACTGGGTCCCCCAGAGCCACCTGGGCCCCTGAGGATGCCCTCGGAGATGAGGAGAGGGATAGAAAGGCAGAGTGAAGCTGGGACCAATCTCAAGTGGGAGGGAGCAACGTGGGTGATGCAGCGGCAGAGAAGGGCGCGAGCGGGGGAGCAGGTGGGGATGCGGAGGATGCTCGAGGAACCGCGGGGCTGTGCAGGGGAGAGGCAAGGGCAAAGACAGGGACACGCTGGGGAAACACTCGCGGAAGGCGAGGCAGAGGCCGCGCCGGGCGAATGCCCGGGCGGTGCCGCCGCCAGGCGAATGCCCGGGCGGTGCCGCCGCCGCTCAGGCCCGGGACAGGTGGCCACGGCCCCGTCGCCGCCGTGTCGGCCTGGCCGTCGTGTCGGCCCCGCCGCGCTCGCTCACCTGCCCCGAGCCGCTGGCCTTGGCC
>VWPU01011506.1:0-10646 GCA_013398955.1 Callaeas wilsoni | reverse complement strand
CCGCTGCTGTGTGTGTGACAGGTCAGTGCTACTGCTGTGTGTGACAGATCAGTGCCACCACTGCCCTGTGTATGACAGATCAGTGCCACCTGTGCCCTGTGTGTGACAGATCAGTGCCACCGCTGCTGTGTGTGACAGATCAGTGCCACCTCCGCTGTGTGTGACAGATCAGTGCCACCTGCCCTGTGTGTGACAGATCAGTGCCACCCCTGCTGTGTGTGACAGATCAGTACCACCCCTGCCCTGTGTTACAGGTCAGTGCCACCGCTGCCCTGTGTGTGACAGATCAGTGCCCCCGCTGCTGTGTGTGCCAGATCAGTGCCACCTCCGCTGTGTGTGTCAGATCGTTGCTGGCGCTGCTGTGTGTGCCAGATCAGTGCCACCGCTGCTGTGTGAGACAGATCAGTGCCATCCCTGCCCTGCATGTGACAGATCCGTGCGACGCCGGCCGTGTGTGCCAGAGCAGAGCCACCGCTGGGGGTGACAGATCAGTGCCTCCACTGCCCCGGGGGTGCCCGATCAGTGCCACCTGTCCCCTGGCTGTGACAGATCAGTGTCACCGCTGCTCACTCGGAGAGCAGTGACAGCATCCCGGTGTTTTTCTCCTGCCACCTGAGGTCCTGGAAATCTTTGTGCTCAGAGTAGGGACTGGGAGGAAAATGCCGTGCGGGGCACAGAGGGCAGAGCATTCCTGGGAACCAGGGCTCTGCCAGGGCCCCGGGATATCCTGAGTGGGAAGGGACCCACCGGGATCATCGATTCCTGGCCTTGCCCAGACATCCCAAAATCCCCCCCTGTGCATCCCTGGGAGCGGTGTCCAAACTCTGCCGGAGCTCCGGCAGCCTCGAGGCCGGGACCATTCCCGGGGAGCTGTCCCAGTGTTTATTCCACGCTCTGCGGGAAGAGCCTTTCCCCACCCTCCAGCCTGGCGCTGCCCTGCCCCGGCTCCGTGCTTTCCCTCTTGGAATGCCGAATTCCCGAGGGAAGGCGCCGCTCCGTGCTCCGGCCGCTGGTGCCATCTAGCCTCGCTGCCTGGAACAGCCCTGGCAGCGGCGCCGCAGGCGCGGCGCTAATGAGGCTTAATTAAACAAAGGCCGCGCCAGCCAACGCCGCCACACGCTGGGAACGAGCGGCTGAACAACCGGGAGAGCGCGGGGCTGGCGCTGGGAGCCAGCCCGGGCTGCGCCTTCCAGGGAATATCGGCTCCGTGCTGGGAACGGCTCTGGGCAGCTCCTGCGCTCCCCGGGATCAGCAATCCCGGCCGGGGGAATCAACCTGGGCTCAGCAGAGCTGGTTCTGGGGGATGAACCCGGGCTCAGCAGAGCTGGTTCTAGGGGATGAACCCGGGCTCAGCAGAGCTGGTTCTGGGGGATGAACCCGGGCTCAGCAGAGCCGGCTCCGGGGGTGAACCCAGGCTCAGCAGAGATGGCTCGGGGAGATGAATCTGGGCTCAGCAGAGCCGGCTCGGGGAGATGAACCGAGGCTCAGCAGAGCTGGCTCAGAGTGGTGAGATCCGGGCTCAGCAGAGCCGGCTTGGGGGGATGAACCTGGGCTCAGCAGAGCCGGCTCGGGGAGATGAACCGAGGCTCAGCAGAGCTGGCTCAGGGAGATGAACTCGGGTTCAGCAGAGATGGCTCGAGATGATGAGATCCGGGCTCAGCAGAGCTGGTTCTAGGGGATGAACCCGGGCTCAGAAGAGCCGGCTCTAGGGGATGAACCCGGGCTCAGAAGAGCCGGCTCTAGGGGATGAACCCGGGCTCAGAAGAGCCGGCTCTAGGGGATGAACCCGGGCTCAGAAGAGCCGGTTCGAGGGGAGGAACCCGGGCGCAGAAGAGGCGGGTGGGGGGGATGAGCCCGGGCTCAGCAGAGCTGGCTCCGGGGAGATGAAGCTGGGCTCAGCAGAGCTGGTTCTGGGGGATGAACTCGGGCTCAGCAGAGCTGGCTTGGAGTGATAAAGCCAGGCCGGGGTGATAAGTCCGGGCTCAGCAGAGCTGGCTCGAGGTGCTTTGGTGGCCCTTTCTCCCCAGGTGACAGGGAATGTCAGGATCAGGTCCCTCCGGGGCCACGCTCCGGGCACAGAGGGAATTAGAGCTGAACAAACTCGTCTTGTGCCCAGGATTTGCAAAGCCTGTCCTGCTTGTCCCCACTTCACTGTTCCAGGGAGGCTTTTCTCCTCAGGAGAGCAGCGGTGACACTGATCTGTCACAGGAGGGCTGGCACTGATCTGTCACACACAGCAGGGGTGGCACTGATCTGCCACACACAGGGCACAGGTGGCACTGCTCTGTCACACAGCAGTGGCGGCACTGATCTGTCACACACAGGACAGCGGTCGCACTGATCTGTCACACAGCAGGGGTGGCACTGCCCTGTCACACACAGGGCAGGTGGCACTGATCTATCAANTGATCTGTCACACACAGCAGGGGTGGCACTGATCTGTCACACACAGAGCAGGGTGGCACTGCTCTGTCACACACAGGGCAGCGGTGGCACTGCTCTGTCACACACAGCAGCGGTGGCACTGATCTGTCACACACAGCAGAGGTGTGGCACTGATCTGTCACACAGGGCACAGGTGGCACTGCTCTGTCACCTCAGTAAATCTCAGCACAGGGGTGCAGTGGCAGCTCATGGTGGCTCGTCCCCAGCCAGGAGGCTCCCAGGAAATCCTCCCTCCACATACACGGCAGCTCCTCCTCCTCCTCAGGAGCTCCGAATGCCGGAATCCTGGAATTGTTACGGTTGGAAAACACCTCGGAGACCATCAGGGCCAAGCGTGGCCTCAGCAGTGCCAAGGCCACCCCGAGCCCTGTCCCCAGGTGCCACATCCACACCTGCCTGGAAAGGCATCTTGACCTTCTGCTTGATGTTTCCAGTTATCCCTGAGGTGAGAGCCGATGTGGAATGAGCTGGGAATTAAAGAATGAGTGATGAACTTGAAAGAGAAGTGACTTTACACCACTTAACTGAAAGTAAAATCCATTTATTAGGGATTAAAAAACTTACCCAGGTGATGTTCAGCACCCTCATTGGTTCTACAGGCAACCTGTGCTGACAAAAGGTCTGAGACCGCTTTGTGTGAGATTTTCAGAAAGAATAAACTTCCAGGTTTGTACAGGATTTTTAGATGTGGGTTTTTTTCCTTTTCTTTTTTCCCCCTGGAGAAGGAATTTTTCAGTGGACTTTGAATGCCAGTTTTGCACCAGCCCAGGGCAGGGAGGAGTGACTGCTTTGGGGTCATCTCTGAGCTGTGACTCAGCGCCTGGGCAGTGAAATCAGGTGTCTTTTATGCAGAAATCACAGTAAATTTCTGTGCTGATTTGCATTGAGGACCCTCCAATCCCGCTGGAATACGTGTTATTTCCCCCTTCAACCCTCTCACCCAATTCCCAGTGACTCACTCTGTGGATTCCCACATTCTCCCAGCCCCGAGGGGCAGAGTCAGATCCCACCGGAGTGAAATCCAGAGGGAAGAGCGGCCGGCGTTGTGAGCAGGGAGGATCTGCAGGAGCAGAGGGACCTCAGATCCCCCCTGGCTCCGGCAGCCGATCCCAGCCTGGCCAGGAAGGGTCTGGGAATTCTGCAGCAGGGACAGGATCAGCAGCAGGTGAAGAGGAGAGAGGGGAGGGAGATCTGCGGCAAAGCCTCCCCAGCCCCCGGAGGTGAGTGGCAGCTCCCGAGAGCAGCAGAGGAAGGGAAGCGGGATTGGAGGCAGGAGGGAAAATCCAAACGCTGTCAGCAGGAGACCTGGAACGGAGTGAGAGCTTCCAGCACTTTTCCTGTGCTGGCAGCGGGGCTGGATTGCAGCTGGCGCTTCGGAGACGCTGTGGGAGCAGGGAAAACGGGCTTTGGATGCTGACGGAGGCTTGAGCAGCCGAGAAACCTCCGCAGGACCGGATAGACGGGGAAGCCATGGATGGGTTTTACTCCTCGGCAGGCGGAGCCGGGCGGGACGTGCTCGATGCCACCAGCTGGGCAGAGCGAAGCCGCTCCACGCCGTCCTCGCGCGCGGTGACAGCCGCCTGCCTGTCCCTCCTCATCCTCTCCACGCTGCTGGGGAACGCCCTGGTGTGCGCGGCCGTGCTCAGGTTCAGACACCTGCGCTCCAAGGTCACCAACCTCTTCGTTGTCTCCTTGGCCGTGTCCGACCTGCTGGTGGCCGTCCTGGTGATGCCCTGGAGAGCTGCCACCGACGTGCTGGGGTTCTGGCCCTTCGGGGCTTTCTGCGATGTTTGGGTGGCTTTTGACATCATGTGCTGCACGGCCTCCATCCTCAACCTGTGCCTCATCAGCGTCGAGCGCTACTGGGCCATCGCCAGCCCCTTGGGCTACCAGAGGAGGGTGACGCAGCGCGTGGCCTTCGTCACCATCGCGGCGGCTTGGCTGCTGTCCCTCCTCATCTCCTTCGTCCCCGTGCAGCTGCAGTGGCACAAGGGCCGGGAGCTGCTCAGCCGGCAGCAGCCGGGATTGAACGGCTCCGCGGAGCAGGGGAGCTGCGATTCCAGCCTCAGCCGGACCTACGCCATCTCCTCATCCCTCATCAGCTTCTACATCCCGGTCGCCGTCATGCTGGGCACCTACGGCCGCCTCTTCCGCATCGCCCGGCGCCAGCTCCGCCGGGTCTCCTCCCTGGAGGGGGAGGCGGGACACGGGGGCTGCCTGGGCAGCGGCTGCCCTCGGGAAACCAACCTGAAAAACTCCCTCAAGAAGGAGACCAAGGTGCTCCAGACCCTCTCCATCATCATGGGCACCTTCGTGTGCTGCTGGCTGCCCTTCTTCGTGCTCAACTGCCTGGTGCCCTTCTGCGGCGCCGAGCGCCGGGAGCCGGGAGCGCTGCCGTGCGTCAGCGGGACCGTGCTCGGCGCCTTCACCTGGCTGGGCTGGGCCAACTCCGCCCTCAATCCCGTCATCTACGCCTTCAACGCCGAATTCCGCAGGGCTTTTGCCTCCCTGCTGGGCCGCGGCACTGCCGTGGAGACGGTGACCTTCAGCAACGAGCTGGTGTCCTTCCACCCCGACACCACGGAGCGCGGGGGCGTGGAGACCCTCAGCCGCCCCCAGCTCCTGCCCCACGCTGTGCTGCAGCTGGAAAACCACCAGGAGGCCTTGGGAAGGATTTCTCCGGGCTCCTCTCCCCCTCGCAACTCTTTTCCCGAGTGCGGAACCCCCGTCTCGCTGGGGAGGATTCCCCCGCTCGCCGGCAGCGCCTCCCATTGAGTCTGGGCTGGGAGGAGGGTGCTGGGGAGGTCTCCGGCAAAGAGGGGAGCTGCGGCACTCTCACCGCTCTGAGGAGCTTGAGGATAACGCGGGCGTTTCACTCTGCTCGCATTACCGAGGGTGGAGCAGCCGGAGTGCTTTTCCAGGTGTCTCCATCCCTGTTTTTGTAACTGAGTTTTGGTCCCAGCCCGGGTGGGCAGAGGCGATTTGTGTTGCTGCTTTCTCTGGTTCACCCATGGGAAAAAATCCACTTTCTGCAAAAGATGGAAACGGAAGTGCGGAATTCCACTTTCCTGGTGACTTCGGCTGAGAAAGCAGAGATGCTGTGGTCTCCTGAGCCGCTCCGTGGTCGGGAAATGAAAACCCAGCTGTGCCTGCAGGGAGAGAGGCGGCTTTGGCCACTGCCTGTGTCCTGTGGCCACCAGCCCGAGGATGCTGGATGGCCACTGGCCAAATCCAGCTGGGCACTGGCCTGGGGCTGCTGGATGAGGAGTAGCCAAATCCAGCCAGTCACTGGCCTGGGGCTGCTGGATGGGCACTGGCCAAATCCAGCTGGGCACTGGTCTGGGGCTGCTGCATGAGGAGTGGCCAAATCCAGCTGGTCACTGGCCCAAGGCTGCTGGTTGGGGACTGGCCACATCCAGCTGGGCACTGGATGGGCACTCGTCAAATCCAGCTGGGCACTGGCCCAAGGCTGCTGGACGGGCACTGGCTGAATCCAGCTGGACACTGGCCCAAGGCTGCTGGACTCCAGCTGGGCACTGGCCAAATCCAGCTGGTCACTGGCCAGAGGCTGCTGGATGGAGACTGCNGCCCAAGGCTGCTGGTTGGGGACTGGCCACATCCAGCTGGGCACTGGATGGGCACTGGCCAAATCCAGCTGGGCACTGGCCTGAGGCTCCTGGATGGGCACTGGTCAAATCCAGCTGGGCACTGGCCGAATCCAGCTGGACAGTGGATGGGCACTGGTCAACTCCAGCTGGGCACTGGCCCAAGGCTGCTGGATGGGCACTGGGCAAATCCAGCTGGTCACTGGACGAAGGCTGCTGGCTGGGGACTGGCCAAATCCAGCTGGCCCCTGGCCGAAGGCTGCTGGTTGGGGACCGGCCGAACCCAGCGGGCCACTGGATGGGCCCTGGCCAAACCCAGCTGGGCTCTGGATGGTTACTGGCCAAATCCCGCTGGGCACTGGATAGGCACTGGCCAAAGCCAGCTGGGCACTGGCCCGAGGCTGCTGCATGGGCACTGGCCAGCTCCAGGTGCTCCCTGGGTGCCGACTGCAGCTGGCAGAGCCGGCCCGTCCTGCCTGGAGCTCGGTGGGGCCGTGCTGAGCCGTGTGGTACCTCCGGCCATGGAAGAGCGGTGGGCTGTGCGGGAAGGGGCGATGGATTTGCCAGGATAACGCTCCTTGGCGTCCTGCAGGTCCGGCCAGGCCACTCCCTGGAGCCCCGGGGCTGTGTTTGGGAGCCTGGAGCTGTCACAGGAAGGATTTGGCAGCCAAAACTCTGCTCTGGCCTGGGGCAGGAGCCTGGGAGCCTCCCTGAGCTGGGATTTTCCGGCTGAGGGGATCCCGGCAGGGATCGGAGCTGTGCTTTGGCCCCTGGATGTTTGGAGCCTTCGGGAATGAGGGTGTCCAAGCCCTTCAGAGGAGAAAATCAACAACATTGTCTCGGTTCCTGCGCCTCCACCACACCTTCCACCCCTTTTCCGAGGTTGTTCCATCCCCTTTTACTTCATTCTCCCTCTAATTCCCTTCCTCCGCCGTTTCATTACGGATCCTTCCACTCTGCCTCGGAGCCGCCTCATTTCAATAATGAAGGCTCTTTAGACGCTCTCCAATCAGCCTCTGGAAGTTTCTGTCTGATGAGAGGGGTCAGGAGCAGCTCCCGGAGCTCCATTCCAGCCACGAGTTTTGATCCCTGCCCGATGAAGCCCGGCCGGAGCACTCGGCTCATCCCTGCCGTGAATCCCAGACATCCTCAGCTCCCCGGCAAACGGCGACAAAGGGAGAAATCAGCCAGTGCTAATTACGGAGCGCCGCTAATTATTAAATAGAGCCCAGTTACGGGCGAGGTGCAGCAGGATCAGCGTGGGAAGGGAGCGCAGCTCGCCGGGACTCTGGGATTTTTCTAGGGAAGCGCTGACAGGACTCAACACCATCCACGACACCTCCCCGTGGGACAGCGAGGAGGATTTTGGGTCAATCCAAAGCAATCTTGGGATTTTTCAGCCTAATTTAGAGAAGGAATTGTTGGCCTGAGATGGGGACGATCATCTGGAACCCCTCAAACGACCGATTTAATCTGAACGCTGCTGTAATATTTATAATTAATATTTATAATTAATATTTATAATTTGGGGTGTTGTGTGGTACTTGGAACTCCTGGCAGGAGGGAATTGGAGCACCCAGCTTTTCCCCACATTGTTTTGGAAGAGTTTCCTGACATTTGTGGCAAAATTCTGGGGGTTATTCAAGAGCTGTTTGTAAAGGGAGTGGAGGAACACGAACAGCTCCGCGTGTCTGCGATGAACAGGGTGAACCTGCGAAGGAAAGACAACAGAGAGGGTGAAGTGACCCTTTTTTGTGTCCTGTATTGAATTATTGCTGCTTTTACCCGCAGCAGCTCTCTCCAGCTGCACCTCTGACCCGGCACCGGGGCCTGGCTGTGGGCTTCCAAGCAGGGCTTCAGAGATGCAGCGAGGCAGAGTCCAGAGCGAGGAATGAATTATTTGTTAAATTTACAATCCCATTTATATATTCTAGTTCCATAAAGCAATTGAACAGTGCTCACACTTCTCCTGGGGTGATTGGTCACAGTCTCAGACACCCACTTAGAAATGTTTTTTCCTAATTTAATGTACACAAGGTCGGAAGATACCAGATATGAATGCTATTTACAAAAACCCTATCTATTGTTTACATAGCTTACACAGTAAAGGAAAAGTTCTCACAGAACGAATGCAAGAAGAGAAAATTTCCCTGCTCACAGCATTTCAGCATCCACAGCCTGGCAGCAGGAGGGACGCAGAGCCAACCCAAAACCCGCCGGGTTCTGGAACGAATCCCTGCGTGCTGCAGACATTCCTGTGGGCAGACTGGGAAACGGCTCCAAACTGGTGCCACTGGGGCTGGCTCTGGCACAGACGCCCCTTGTTTCCTGGCTGCAGAACACGGCTCCTTTTTCCCTTTTTTCCTGCACAGGCTTCCTCTGTAATCCCACCAGGAAGCATCTTCCTCCTCCTCCTCTTTCTCCTCCTCTTTTTCCTTCTCCCATCCCAAATTACACACTCAGGTGAGTGAAATTATTCCTGGAGCAGGGATTGAGTCAGGATTTGTGCCTGATCCTTCTCTGTAATCCCAAAAAAAACCCCCAGGTCACTTCCTGGAGCTCTGGATGTGCCATGGGCAACTGGGGACAGGTTCTGGGATTTTTGGGTGGGGATACGAAGGACCTGAGTAAGGTGATATTTGCAAAAGAGGGAAAGGAGGAAAAGCATCAAATCCATGTGGAAGTCAGCAGATAGAGGGGAAAAAGTCGAGGTTGCTCCTAATCCAAACCATTCCATGATTTTAATGTGTCAGGCTGGGGCAGGCAGGAAGAGTGTGGGAATTAACCCTGTGCAGGGTGCAGATGGTGTGGAATTGTGCTGCTTTCCCAGCTGGAATTGCAGGAGGACAGCCTGGGACAGGGAATGGCTGTTGTCCTTAGTGATTTTTCAGCAAGAGAAAATCAGAAAATCAGAAAATCAGGGAATTTAGGAAGAATGGATTCTGCAGAGAAAGGTGGAAACGAGCGTGGGGAGGATAACGGGATGTGGCTGCTGCGGGTTGATGCCTCGCCTGACTTTGCTCCCAGATTGGAAACCTCAGCTGCTCCTCTCCTCAGGCAGAGGCCGGGAAGGTTTCCCAGGAAAGGAGAGGCTGGGAAGGTTTCCCAGGAAAGCGGCTCCAGGCAGGGTCAGGGCTGGCTGAGGGTCCCCAGCGCCTGCAGGGCCCTGGCAGAGCTCTCTGGAATCAGGCGCGGGTGCCTCAATCCAAACGGTGACTCCGAATTTTGGGGGACAGAGCGGCCACATCGACCCTGCCCAGGAGGGTCCGGAGAAGGCAGAGCCAGGATCCCTCCTGGCACCAGAGCGGGAACGGCTCGCATGGAGCCAGGCCCGGCAGGAAGGGCCGGGATCCAGCGGGAGAGCCGGGACGGGGAGGGAAGAACCGGGACGGAGAAGGAAGAACCGGGATCGAGCGGGAAGAGCCGGGACGGAGAGGGAAGAACCGGGATCGAGCGGGAAGAGCCGCGATCGAGCGAGAAGAGCCGGGACGGAGGGAAGAGTCGGGATCAAGCAAGGGGAGCCAAAGCCGGGCAGGACGAGCCGGGACGGGGAGGGAAGAACGGGGGCGGGGGAGGAAGGACCGGGGGCGAGCGGGAAGAGCCGGGAGCGAGCGAGAAGAGCCGGGACGGAGGGAAGAGTCGGGATCAAGCAAGGGGAGCCAAAGCCGGGCAGGACGAGCTGGGACGCGGTCGGAAAAGCCGGGATCAGCCGGGAGGAGCTGGGATGGGGCGGGACGACCTAGGACCGAGCGGGAGGAGCCGGGGCCGAGCGGGAGGAGCCAGAGCCGGGCGGGAGGAGCCAGAATCGGGCGGGAGGAGCCGGGATCAAGCGGGAGGAGCCGGGACGGAGCGGGAGGAGCCAGGGCCGGGCGGGAGGAGCCGGGACCGGGCGGGAGGAGCCGGGACCGGGCGGGAGGAGCCAGAGCCGGGCGGGAGGAGCCAGAATCGGGCGGGAGGAGCCGGGACCGAGCGGGAGGAGCCAGAGCCTGGCGGGAGGAGCCAGAGCCGGGCGGGAGGAGCCGGGACCGGGCGCAGGCGCCGCACTGGCATCTGCCGCTCGGCCGGGCCTGGCGGTGAGGACGCGGGGCGACCCCGGACGGGGCGGCCGGAGCGTGGGGGGAGCACCGCGGGTGCGGGAGCAGGGAACGCGACGGGTCCGGGGTGCGGGGATGGAGGCGGTGGGGGGCTCGGGAGTGGCGGAGGTGATGGGGACAGGAGGCGGCACGTGGCGCTGGGGGTGCGCCAGGAGAAGGGGGGGCAGCGCTGGGTGCTGGGGGTGCGGGCAGGGGGATGCAGAGAGCGGCATGGGGGGGCCCGGGGAAGGGGGATAACGGGGTGCAGGGATGCTGGGGATGGCCGGGGAAGGGGAATATTGGGATAGCCGGGGAAGGGCGATATTGGGATGGCCAGGGAAGGGCGATATTGGTATGGCCGGGGAANGGAGGGGGGGTAGTGGGATGGCGGGGGGAGGGGGATATTTGGATGGCCGGGGATGGGGGATATTGGGATGGCTGGGGAAGGGGGATATTGAGATGGCTGGGGAAGTGGGATATTTGGATGGCCAGGGAAGTGCGATATTGGGATGGCCGGGAAAGA